>APFE030032799.1:0-12469 GCA_000404065.3 Pinus taeda | reverse complement strand
AAATTTTCTAGGCAGTTTATGTCGCAAAAAGTCGAGATCTTGAAAAAGTCGCAGAAATCGCAGAAAGCCGAGTTTCTGAAGAAGCCACAAAAGATGCAGAAAACAAAGTTTCTAAAGAAGCCACAAAAGCAACAAAAATTCAAGTTTATGAAGAAGCCACAGAAATATGAGTTTCTGAAGTTGATGCAAAAGGCCAAATTTTTTGACATATCAGTAAAGAAAATTGTTGGATCAAATTGGGAGGCCTGACTTGGAGGGGAAGACAAGGTTTGCACATAGGTCTAGGTGTGTCTCTTCTTGAACAAATGAATTTCTTTATTGAAACAGTTGTTGGGTTTTTCCCCTTGGTGGGTTTTCCCAAGGTAAATCTTATCTTCTCTTATGCATTGTGGTCTCTATTGTTCTATTTTTATATTTATGGTTGAAGTTATGGAGCATAATTACTAAATGATATATTGGAATAAAAGTTAAATAAGATCTAAATCAAAGGTAATTATCACCATTTCAGAAATATTATGCTAACCCTAATTGCACTAAGAAAATCAACAATTGTTAGGGCATCAAAATGAGGATATAACACCCCCTCACCCTCCAAATAACAATCTCCTCGGTGTTAAGTAGTCTTAAGAAGTGAAAAAAATGGGTATGCCTCTTTCATGGTATCCTTTGATTCCCATGTTTCTTCATTTGAACAAAAGTACTCCCATTACACCTTTAACTGTTGAAGGCTTAGTTACGAAGAAATATTTCCTTCCTATCAAGTATACATAGGGGCTCTAGCTAGAACTCTCCCCCTAGTTCCCCATGAATCACAACCAAATCAATTATGTGGCTAGGATCATGCACGTGCTTTTCAAGAAATGAAATATGTAAAACATCATGTGTTTTAACATTTAGTGGTAAAGCAAGCCTTTATGTTATAGGTTCCATCCATTCAATGATTTTAAAAGGCTTGTGGTATATGGGTTCAAGCATGGCACAAGTTACCATCATTATGGAACTTTTATGTAGCTTTTCCTTGAGATACAAGTGGTCCCACACTTTAAATTCTCTATTTGTTTGGTTTAGGTCAACATAACTCTTGTATCTATATATTGAGATGATTTCAAATTTTACTTCATTGTTAAGACCTCTTGTTCCATTTGCTTTAGCCTTTTTTATCCAATCACAACCCTTTTTTCTAGATTAATCTATTTCACCTAGGTGTTACATGTTTTTTTGTAAAGTAAATATAACGGGCTCATCTTTGGTGATTCTTGGTAGCCATTGTTGTAGGAAACCTCTAACAAATTTCGTTGGTATTCCCATTTCACTAGTTTTTCTATCATGTACCTACGAAGCATGTCTTCTAATATTTGATTCATTCTTTTTTTCTAAACATAACTTTGTAAAATTTGGCCAAGTTCCAAACCTTTAAAATAATGTGTTCCAAAAACTTGACATAAATTTCATATCCTTATAGAGATGATTGCCTTTGGCATACCATCTAGTTGAAAATTACCTTCACAAAATTATCCACAATGTCAATTGTCTTATGGGTTGAATTTAACGAAATGAAACTAAAAACCTTGCTTAGATTACTAACCACTACCATAATTGCATCATGTTTCTTCTTTGTCTTTGGCAACCCAATGATTAAATCTAGTGCTACGATCTCCCATTTCCACTCTAATATTGGTAAGAGCTATAAAAATCTCGTAGGGCATTAGTCTTCCCCCTTGACCTGTTAACACTCTATGTATCTAGTAGTATATTCCACAATTTCCTTTTTCATCCTTGACCAACGATACTACTTCTTTATTGCCATGATCATCTTTTGATATTTTAATGTCTCAAATAAGGCTTTTTTTGTAAATCATCAAAGAGAAGTCTCTTTAAATTTATGTAGTTGGGTATGTATAGCTAATTATTATAAATAAACATCCCATCATTTGTTATTTGATGTTTTTCACATTTCATAGGTTACAGCTGCAAAAATTTTTTAATATGCACAAATTGTTCATTAGTGCTTAAGGCTTCATTTACCCTAGATTTCAAATCAGATTCATATCTTCCTTTTTTTTCTAAGTGAATCATTTGCATCCTCCTACTAAGCTACATTATTCTCTTTACCCTTAAGTGCTTTATCTCAAAGTCATGCTCGTTAAGAAAGATAGCCATATTTCTCATCAAAAATTCAAATGAGGCTAATAAACCAAATATCTCAGCCCATTATGATTAGTCATTAATATAAATCCACTCCCCATCAGGTATGCCTCCATATCTTAAGAACATGAATTATAGTTGCAAGTTATAACTCATGAATGGCATAATCCCTCTTATGTTTCTTTAGTTTTCAAGATTCATAGCTTTTTAAACTACAAAAAATCCTTGTGATTAGCTCCCTTTTTTGCTTCCATGGATTGTTATAGTGTATTTTTCTCCAAATTTTTGAAAACATCGGCACTATTTATCGGGATGGCACTATTTTTAGTGTTGTTTGTGCCGACCAAAACATTTAGGCCATAATAGTGCCATAAATTTCCCCTGAAATAGCACACGATTTAGCTCCTTTTTTTAGACCTATATTATTGCCTTGGTTAGCTCCCTTTTTAGCGTCATATGTGCCTAAATAGTTGAATAATTAAGGTTTTGGGGTTTAAGTGGATAGGGGATTTAAGTATTATTGGATTTATGGATTTGGTCTTGAGGGATTAAGGGTTAAGGGATTAGGGGTTAGGTTTTAATGGATTAAGGGTCAAGAGCTAAGAGATTTGATGCTTACAGGTTAGGTAGCTTAATGGCTTCAGGATGATTGGTTAAGGGATTAATGTTTAAGTCATGCCTAGGGCATAAGGTTTTATGGATTAAGGGATTAGGGATTAAGTTTTTAAGGGTCGATGCCTTAGGGGTTAGGGGTTTTAGGGATTTTGCGTTAAGAGATTAGTGATTAAGTAGGGTTTAGGGATTAAGGGTACTTTAGGAATTAGGGCATACATATTTAAAGGTCAATGCAGGAATAGGGGTTAGGGGATTTAGGCCTTTATCGAAACTCTTGAAATTTAATGGAATGTCTTCCACCATACCCATTACCAATGTCATCCAACGATGTCGCACGATGAGCAGTGAATGCGTAGAAATGTCTTGTATGCATAGATATTTGACATTGGTAAACTATACACATGCCTTGACATTATGCAATGGTTTGAAGACTCAAGTGTGATTGATTTCCCCACATAATCTTTGAGATTGTCCATTTTTTCATCAGTGTTCATCATGCAGTCGCATTGTCATCATTCATCATTCCCATATATGGAATGTTTATCAAAAATATCTTAAAATGTCAAGGAACATCTTCCAACACACCCATCACCAATGTCATCCATTGATGCCACATAGTGAGCAATGAATGGGACCAACATTGAACTTTCTTCAAACTATTCCTGTATGCATCAAAATTTGACGGTTAGAGTAGAAACATGCCTTGATAGTAGGTGAGGGCTTCAAGACTCAAGGATGTGTAATGTCCTTGCATAATATTTGAGATTGTCCATGTTTGCATCAACATTCATCATGCAATCTCATTTTCATCATTCTTCATTCCCATTTATGGAATATTTTTGAAACTATCTTGAAATGTCAATATGGAAAATCTTCCAACACGCCCATAACCAATGTCATCTACCAAAGTCACACGGTCAGCAGTGAATGGGGCCAATGTTGAAATTTCTTCAAACTATTCTTGTATGCATTGAAATTTAACATGGTTGGGCTAGGCACATGCCTTGATGGTATGTGAGGGTTTTACGATTTAAGGATGTGTGACATCCCTGCATAATCCTTGAGATGGTCAATGTTTACATCAACACTCATCATACAGTCTCATTGTCATAATTCCTCATTCCCATCTATGGAATATTTGTCGAAACTCTTTTGAAATGTCATGGAACATCTTCCAACACGCCCATCACCAATGTCATCCACTGACATCGCATGGTGAGCATTAAATGGGGCCAACGTTCAAACTTAGTGAGTATGGGGATTAAGGATTGTGGGTTAGTTATTAAGGTTCATAAGGTCATACGATGGAGTTTATTAGGATTTATATATGTTTGGGGCTATGGGATAGAGGAATTAAGGATTATTTGGGTTAGAAACTAGGGTTTTGAATTATGTGTTAGCATTTATTAGGGATAGTTATTAAGGGTTGGGGGTTTTTTTAAGGGTTTATAAGGTGAGGATTTATAAGGATTGGGAGTTTTCAGAGTGTTAAGGATTATAAGTTAATATAGTAGTTATCAGCTATAGTGGATATATTAATTTAGGAATTTTTGTTATTAATGCTAAGTCCAAAGGATATATGCATTTAGGGATAGGGGTTATTTGGTTTAAGGTTTAAAAATGAAAAGGCTTTGGGCGTGTCCTAAAGGTTATGGGTTAGGGCATATAGGAGTTAGATAATATGTTTGTATATGGTATTAGGTTATGGATCATAAATGTTACTAGTTAACAAGTATATTTGTTATGGTTTAGAGTTTATTAGTGATAATGATTACATTTCAAGTGTTAAGGATGATAGCATTATGCTTTTTGGGATATAGTTCTCATAGTTAGAAGATATATTAGATAGTAGATGTTAGGGGTCAAAATTAGTATGTTTTAAGGGTTATAGGGGCTTGGGTTTCTCCTTCTTCCTTCCCTTCACACTTTTCTCTCAAAACATTTTTTTGGTTCTGTAATTCCTGAGATGAAGTTCTAAATGAAACCTCCAACACTTGGCTTTACAGTATCCATTGAACTTGTAGTGCTAGGAAAAATTCTTGCTACTATAAAGGCTACTTGACATTCTCTTATCATCAATGTTCCTCTAAAATTGTGGTTATTTTGCATAAATTTTATTGTCATTCTTCCCGTTGAAAGAACATGGAATAAAGTGCCAACAAACATAATAGTTGTGGCATATCTTCTTGAAATAGAAATAAACTATAGATGCCTCAACATACTTCTTTAGTCTCTCCTTATGCATTCCAATTTGTTTGTTTGGTCCCCCAAGGGTTGGTGTAGTTTTGGATGGTGAAAAATCTCTTGGTTTCCCTCGTCTAAAATTCTATATGCAATTTGGAATGGCTTGTTTACGATTCCATTTTTAGTTTCCTTTTCTGCCATCGAATTTGCTTCTTTTTTCAATCCCTCTTTCCTTAAAAAAGGTTATTTTGGTACTCTTTGACTTATTCAAACTCTTTATTCCACTATCCAAGCCTCCATGCTTGGGCCCATTTCCAACTACAATAGGATTTTCAATCCCTTGGCTTATCTTTCATAACCCTTGGCCATATGTCGTAGCTTGTACAACAAGCCCCCATCATTATATGAATTATTCATAAAATAATGGGATCCTTCTAACTTTTCTTTCTTTTGTGAATTTTAATTATTTATGATCATTTAATTTAAATTTTAATAAATTTGTACATATTTACAATTTGATTCATCTTTCATTTTTTATAATTTTTTCATAATTTGTTTTGATGATATCAATTTGCTTAAATTTGATTTAAAGATTATTATTTGTAAAATGTCAAAATTTTATGAAAATGATTTTACAGAGTATCATAACGTGATTCATAAATTGATTAGATTAATTGTCTCAGATTCCAAATATTTTAATATGGGTAATCTCAATCCAAATCAAAGGAAAATATTATTAATTTGAGTCATTTGAATACCGAATGTTAGTGTTGTACTTCCAGATCTAGATTCTTTTCAAACAAGTTCAATCAAGTTGGATTGAAACCAAACATAATGTATTTGGATTCATGTGGAACACTTAATATCATTAGTTTCAAGCCATTGAATACCGAGATGTGAAATATGGCTATTTAAGCTTCTTTCCTTTAAACTTATTGGTTTTTCATTTGATATGTGGCATTTCTTGATATGGATTTTCAAGGTTCAATGCACATTATTGTTGATGTGGAGTATAATGTGTCATATCTCACACATTGCATGCGACATTTATTTAAAAAATTGTGCTAATGTGTCAACTAATCTAACAATGATGTGTTAGGTGATTATTATATCTGGATCTAGAATCAAGCTTACGAGAATATCAGTTGAAACTCTTTGGATGCCAAATGTTAGATACATTGCCATCAAGTGTTTTACATTTGGATATGGCCCTAGTAGTTGGAACTTGATTCAAGTCATCCATATTTCCAAATACTTATGATCTAGATTTTTGAAGGGAACAAAATGAAATACAAATTTATAACCAAAGCATAAATATATAGTGAAACTTGTCTTCTATTAATAAATGGAAGGTGTTGAAAATGTAGAAATTCATAATGAAACAAACTAGCTTGAATGGTGGTAGCTTATCTCTAAGTAGATATGTGACAACTACATGCCTTCACGAAAGTGAGTTACAATAAGGTCGAAAGGACCATTCTAACATCACAAGCAATGAGGAAAACACAAATATTGAAAAACCTAACCCTAAGAGATGAAAAGCCAAAGGGATTATGGGCCCCAGTAGGTTTAGTTAGTAAATCAACTTCCCAGGGTCATAAATTTTGCATACAATATTTGTTTGGCAGGCTAGGTGGCATGTTTGAAAGGTCTAGCCAAGAATTACACATTTCCACTAACAAAGCATAGGTCTCTACCATGTAAAAAAATATCATTTAGGGCCTCAAAATGGCCCTCGAAGTTTAGCAACCGAAAAAAAATGTAAAAAACCTCCTAAGATAGAGAATTTTCCTTTGAGTCAGTGGAGTAGGTGGATGGCCACTGATATCTATTGAAAATTTTAGCAAGAAATTATCAATTTGATTTTTCCTTCATTAAACTAAGAAAATCTAAATTTCGACATCAGTAAACAACTTGGATGATGTTAACTTGTTAGACATCACTTGTGTCACCCAGTTTACTTAGTAAATTCAAGTTGGACGAGTTAGAGTTCAGTTCTGCATGTGTGGTTGCTAATTTGTAGCAATCAAGATCAGTTATCTCAGGTTGTTTTCAATTAAACTAGTTCCAATTGTTGGAAGAACTAGTGGAGGGTCAAGTTGTGTAGTAGGAATTCAGTAAAACTCATTAATCATCCAATTAATTGATCAATTAGCCAAACATAGCTAATAAATTTAGAGAATTCAAGTTACCCATTTGAGGTGGAGATTCCAAGGCAGTGTAACATCAATTGTAGACTAGTCTTGTGTGTACATTTGTTGCATGTAGTCATATGATCAGCCTAAGGAATTTCTCAATTCAATTAGAGGAATTTCATAAATAATAGGGACTAATTCCTCAAGGAACAGTTCAAGTAAATAGGAGCTCAAGCCGAAGAAAAAATTGACTAAGTCTGGGTCAGAGGCCTTTTGTGAGTAAAGAGATAGGTTTTTCACTTGCAGGGTGAGCTCAATTGAGTGAAGTAATTGTAATACATATTTATTCATTTGATTAATGGAAGCAGGCATTAGGGTTTTTAGTAGAATGTTTTCCCTAGATAAAAATACTTGTTGCATGTGTGTTATTTCTTCTTGCATGTCTGAGATTTATGTTCTAAATTGTGAAATAACATTTACATAGCAGTAGAGTAGGTTTGTGTCTTGTGGTTTTAATTAAAAATTTGTGAGAAGTTGCAAATCTACAACCTAATTTCTACATGGTATTAGAGTTCGATTCACATTATAGCAAAAGTTGTTTCTGAGAGGTTTGAATTTGAAGATCAGTGCAGCAGGATTTATTCAGAGCTGAGAAGATGGTCTTTAATGGACTAAGGCTATAGTATGCCTTTGAAGGCACCCAAATTTTGTTGCATTGAAGGATCATATGGAGGCGGTATTGGATGACAATGGATTTCTAGAATACATCAAGATGGATTTTGCAAAATCTCAAGCATCTGATGTCCAAAACCTTGCTCAGTGAAATAAATATGTAGCCAAGGCGAGGAGAATAATATTAGAGGGAATACATGATCATATTCTCTTGAATATCCATGGAAAAGAAAATTCATTTGTGATATGGAAAATGCTAACGGAATTGTTCGAGAATAATAGTGACCACAGCAAGTTGTGACTCAACGATAAACTTTGAAGCATCAATATGCAAAAGAATGACACAATTTCGCAGTATTTGAGCAATTTTACATAGTGTTGTGATGAATTGGCGAGGTCGGTGTTAATTTCCCTGAAGAATACTTGGTAAGCCTAGGCCTTCTGGGCCTTCCCAAGAGCTAGCAAAGCTATCAAGATTTGGTGAATGGGAGGGAGAAACATGGAGGTAGCACAAGCCTTCATCAGGGAGATTGTGAGATTGCATGGTGTTCTGAAGAATATTGTGTCGGACAAGGATGCCAAGTTCACTTCCAAGTTTTGGAAGGAGTTGTTTGTTGGATTGGGTACAAATTTGGTCCTCAACACAACTTATCCACAAACATATTTACAGAAAAAGAGGGTCAACAGGATAGTAGAGGATATGTTGAGGATGTATGTCATGCATTAGCAGAGGAGATGGGAGGAGTACCTTCCATTGGTTGAGTTTGCATACAACAACAATTATCAAGAATCACTGAGGATGAATTCATTTGAGGCATTGTTTGGGCAGAGGTGTAACACTCCCATCAGCTGGATTGATCCAATGAACAGGTTACTTATTGGACCATACATGTTTTTAGACATGGAATGGGAAATGTAGGTTATAAATAAGAATCTAAAGGTAGAACAGGATAGGTAGAAAAGTTATACAGACCAAAACCGGGCAATTAAGGAGTTTCAGGTTGGGAAGCATGTTTATTTGTGCATTAATCCCAAGAATATATCCTTGATGATTGGATCATGTTCCAGGTTGGCACCATGATATTACATTCCTTTTGAGATCCTTGAGAAGATTGGACCAGTGACCTACATACTTGCACTACCTCTGACAGTGAAAGTCCATGATTTTTTTCATGTTTTTTTGCCTAAAAGATATGTAAAGTATGTTGATCATGTTATTGATTGGTATGTATTGCAGGTGGAGTAAGAAGGATAATCTTGGCTAGAACCCTAATGCATATTTTAGTGGAAACATCTCATGCTCCGGAACAGAGCACTCAAGCAGGTTAGCGTGCATTAAAAGCACTTTGGGCCTGTTGAAACTACATGGGAGATAGTTGATTAGATGGTGGCTATGTATCCTTCATTCTTTTGCAGTGAAGGAAAATGAGTCTTGGTATTTGTACAAATTTATGTATGCTTTCTATTGTTAATATCGCCATAAGATAAGTTATAAAGATCCAATAAGCGGTATGGCTTTTATATTGTCATGTTGTCATGGTGATTTTTCTTTTGAGCAGGATGTTATTGTAAACACTACAATGAGTTGGGTTATAAAGGTCCATAGCCATTATTTTTCTTTTCAGCAGTTTTGCTAGGTCTAGGTGTGGTGTAACAATGAGGATGGTATTCCCCTAAGGGGGATGGATATGTAACAACCCCGAGATAAAATATTGTATAATAAAAGTTAATAAAGGTTAAAAAAGACCAAGGGAAAGGGTCACTTATCCCAAGCTGAATGTTGGGAAAAATATCCTAGTGGGCATTATTTGATGTATTTATGGCTAAGCAAGATTGGAAAAGGAAACAACTAAGGCTTTAGAAAGGAAAAATGGCATTTTTAGCAATTTATTAATGAAAAGCATGGAAATTAAGGGAAAAGGAAAGTGAAACGTCACGGGTTGCATGTGAGGAGAAAAAATGAAGGAAAATTGAAGAAAATAGAGGCCTCATTAATAAAAAAGACTTATGAGGATTAGTTGGTACCTTTTTTTCAATTCAATTTTGGAATTAGCTTCATAGAGGAGAAAGAAAGTAAGCAAGCAAGGAAAGGAAAGGAAAGGAAAGCAAAGAAGGACAAGAAAACAAAGGGAAGGCAAGGATCAAGCAACTCCAACATGAATACTTGCAGGTAACATATTGCATGTGTGATTTCCTAGTTGGTTTTGACATGCATGGTGTGTGCATGTTGGTATATGGTTCTTTGGTTGTCATTGGCATAGATGTTGTTGAGATTCGACAATGGATTTTAGCCTAGCCTTTCCATTTATGAATAACCATGGTGTGATGGGATTATTGCCGATTTGAGCTTTGTATTGCCAGATGGTTTTCAAATTTAGGATGTGGTGGTCTCAGTAAAATTCCCAAAGGCCTAGGAATCCCTTGACCGGTAATGGTGGGATAAACGATAAATCCTTAGGGTGGAGACAAGAAAATTCCTCAAGGATGGTGAAGAAATTATAAGGCGGTCGTGGTTTAACCTCTGGATTCCCTTAGTTGTCTTTATATTGGTTTATCTCATGAGATCCTACAATCATGCTTGGAATATGGCATGGGGGTGATTGGTTGAAGAGAGATTTAGCTCAGCCAATCTATGGTCGAGTGGAACGTGGAAGTCCCGTACTTAGTCGGTATTTTCTTATGTTTAATAAAAGCTAAGTTTCTCTTGCTTTTTGTAAGGAAATGTATTTGTTATTATGTGGCTTTAATGGTTGTTCCCTTATTGTTATTTATTTGCTTATATGCTGGTTATAAGCATGGTTATATGATAGTTCTCAGTCATGGATCTATTCATGTTTTTGCTTGTAACTAAATAAATAATGAATGCAAGACCTAATTGATTATATGACAGCTGATGTGAGAAGGTAGAGACCCTTCTTGTTAAACCTCAATTAAGTTTTCAGTCCCTTATGTTCAGACTAGCACTCATGGCCTGTAGGTTATATATCTACCAAGTGTTTGACAAAATGTCAATCTCGGGTGGGGATGGTCAGGTCAAGTCCTCGTACTAGTTTTGGCTTGTAAGCATTGTCTTCATGTATTTTATGGGTTCTGGAAGTTTCATGGATTTTATAGCAGAGGCTTAGCCCCAACCCTAGAAAGTAGCCTTAATTCTCATAGTCGTTGGCACAACACTGGCAGAAAACTTCCAAAGTTGCACTCATGTAAGCCTATGGGAGCCACTGGGAACCCATACTCACATGGAGACCTTGGCAAGGGAGCGACTGGGGCTCAAGGTCAGGGAAAAAGTGAGTTTTCTGAGGGGTTGGACACCTGGAGGGGTTGGGTTACTCCTGTAGGTCTTGTGGCACTTAAGGGAAGTCAATAAGGTCTTCAGTTATCGACTCCACTTCGTTAAGGTCACGAAGGAGGTTGAGTCATATCATAGTTACCCTTAGCTGATGTTTTCCTCAGCAAAGGCAATGAAAGTGGGTAAATGTGGGAGGAGGCGGTTATAGGGTGGTATCAGAGTGGGTAGCACTCTCTTTCAGTCATATCTGATACAACAGGGTGGTATCAAAGCATGTTTTCACTCTCTTTGGATAAGTCTAATGTTGTCAAGGTTATGGTTGCCATGCATGGGATCAAGGTATACAGTTTGTATGATCATGCATGATGTTGTTGTGATGTTATTTTATTACACAGATATGCTTATGATTATGCATGTACATGCTAATGTGGACTGATATTGTAGATGACATAAGCCTCCCCTGAACATCACTAAGGTATGGACTTGATTTTGGTATCTATTTGGTTTATCTGACATGGTATCCTGGCAGGAAGAAGATAATTCAAGATGACAAACAAAATGGTAGACTATAGTTCCTATGACTCCCCCTACAGATCACTTAGGCAACAAGGAGAAGTGTATTCCCATGTGATGGTGAGTAAATCTGCAAGCTTCACACCATGTGATGGTGAGTAAATCCGCGGAAATGATGGTGAGTAAATCCCCTAAGAGTTTTTCATATTTGTTGTTTTCAGCGATCTACATCTGCAGATTCCCTGTAAATGATGGCATAGGTTACTATCAAGAAGACGCCAAACCATCTACACTTTTGATACAACCTAGATCGAACAGAGCTATTTGGCATCCTGATGTCGAATGCAGATATAAGCTCAGGACCCTTGACATCGAGAATGATGCAGAATTGAGAGTTTAACATACTCAAGATAAAGGTGATTCTATAATAGAGTATCGTCTCATATTGTGTCATAATGAGACTTGAACTTGGATAACCAGATTGTCATTAAATCCAGGAACTTGGGTGAGGAGATTATCATTAAATCCTCACAACTATTTAGCATATACTCAACCCACAAAATTGTCGGTTACAACATTGGGATATAAAATTGCTATTTATTTATTAGCAATTAGGGAAGTCATCTTTTTTCCTCTGAATGGCATATATAATATGGTTAGGAAGAATGTGACTTCAATGTTCTAATAATATTGATAGGAGTGTATTTTGGAATAAAATTTTTATTTAGTTATTAATAAAAATATGTTTTGGAATAAGATTTCAGAAGTTTAATTTAATTATTGATAATTAATAGATGACTAGTAAATATTTATTTTAAAAGTAACTGTTATGTATTTTTGTATTTTAATTTAATTAAAAAATATTATAGAATTTAATTAAATTTAAATATATATAAAAATTTGACTATAAAATAAG
>APFE030032795.1:0-25065 GCA_000404065.3 Pinus taeda | reverse complement strand
ATTATCCGCCTCTGAAAAAGAAGGGATAATTAAGCGGATAAAAAAAACACTCCAAGGTGTACTCGTTTGCTGATCGAGTCCCACATCCTAGGCCTGTTACAAATTCAAGAAAATCATCATACTAGCATCACTTATTACAATTCCCCGCAGGGTGTGGAATCGGGGTACAAAGAAGAAAGATGATGAGAAGATAGAAGTAGAGTTAAAAAACTCTGTTGACTGATGACATCTGATGGTACAAGTGTCCTCTGGATCATCCTTGGGCATGGAGTCTTCACATAATCATCAGGTGCTACTCCAGTAGTCAACAAGAGATTCAGAACATTTCTATATATGGGGACTCAGAAGTTATGATTGACCACGTTAGGGGTGCTTGCCATATCAATTACCCTCATCTTTCGGGCTGGTTGGAACAGATAATGTACTTCTGGAATTTATTAAAACAGTCTCCCATCACTCACATTCCCCGCTCCCATAATGTACAGGCTGATCGCTTGTCTAAGAGTGCACTATCTCATGAACACGGTGATTGGTCCTTGATGATTTCTTTGGATGACTACACTTTCCTCATTCAGGGTTTTTTCATTCCAGGCATATGAACTGCACTCATTTGCTTATTATCTTCTCTCCGGATATGTTTATACCCTACATCACCTTCTATAGCCTTTTTATTTGTTTATATCTATAAGTTGTTTCCATAATTTTGATGATAGACTATATGCTATGTTCCTAATATCCTTTCTGATGATGGCTTTTAGTTGTGAATATTTTGGCTCTATATGTACACATGGATGTCAGGTTTGACATGCTGTAACCACATCTGTACTCTTATATTGACTCAATATAATACTATATAGATTTTTCACTCTGAAAAAAAAAAGCTTATTAATCCCACATACCCAAAAACCATCTCTCATTTCAAAATCAATACATATATATACATATAAACATTTTGACTCAATGAAATGAAATAGATATAGAAATTACGTTAAAAAAATAAAATTAATAATTATCAATAATTAAACCAATGGAAATAGATCTGAATTAAAATAGATCTAAGGTGGTAGATACTAAAAATGAACCATAAATAAAGATTACTCTAAACTTGTAGTTGGCCTAAAAAATATGTTAGTCTAAAGAATAAATATATCATTGTATAACTAGGTTAATGAATGCACCCATCTACAGTTTCAAGATATGTCCAAGAAGCGCAAGGGAGAACCAAGTACCTACATATCGCACCAATATATCTACAAGATGGGGTGGAGAGATATCATGTAAATTGTGTGCATAATAGTAATTAAATCAAATGAAAAAAATAAAAAGTCAATACTTTTCTATTTTCTTACCATGGTATAAAAGATAAATATCTAATTTATCTTACTTTTATAGATAAAGTATACATTCATGTCAATTGGGTTTATCTTAAGTGGTTGAGAGGAATCATTGAGATTCTCCCCAAGTAAGTTCAATTTGTGATAAAGTAGCATACATCCATGTCAATTGGGAGGAATCATTGGGATTCTCCTCATGTAGAATCAATTTGTGCATTAAACTTGTGTAATAACTTTGGGCCTAGTTGTTGAAAATGAATGGTGCCTTCAGAACTGGAAACATGAAGAAAATAGCATACATATCTATTAACCCAACTTAGATTCATGACTATATATCATATTTAACCCTAACAAAGCTTTATATTCTTAACTCCAATAGTACTTATTAGATCTAAATTAAGCGAAGATATATACTACTATTTCATATTATATCCAAAATAAACAGAAATCAATGTTGATATATAATATTTCATATTATATCCAAAATAAACAAAAATCAATGTTGATATTTTATATGAGATCGAAAATAAACCAACATCTATACTTTTGTATTAGATTCAAAATAAACCAAAATCTATGTTTTTATTCTAGGTCCAAAATAAACAAACATCTATACTAATATTTAAGTATTTCCATATTTCTAGGAGCCAAACTTAGCGAGCTTCAAGTCTATTGACCTGAATGCAATGCAAACTAGAAATATGATCACCGCACCATACAAACACAGAAAACTTTCTATTACTGCATGGATTGGAGAGCAATGATAAGTAATTGAAATATTTCTCTTATTCTTTATGTACAGTCTATATTTTAATGGAATAAAAGAAATGGATTGGAAAGATCAAGTAATTGAAATATTTATCCCTTATTCTTTATTTACAGTACATATTTTAATGGAATAAAAGAAACTACAATATTGGAGACAATGCACAACTTTGTTTATTACAACCAAGTGGCCTGGAAAACTGCAGTAAGATCAAGTAATTGAAATATTTATCCCTTATTCTTTATTTACAGTACATATTTTAATGGAATAAAAGAAACTACAATATTGGAGACAATGCACAACTTTGTTTATTACAACCAAGTGGCCTGGAAAACTGCAGTGCATGATAAGCAATAGAAATATTTATCCCTTATTCTTTATGTAGTCCATATTTTAATATAACAAAAAAAAATAGAATATTAGAGACAATGCACAGAAGCAGTTAGGTAACTCTGAACTCCACCACGATATTGTAAAATTTATCTATCTGAGTGTTTTATTGTCATGAATAACATGTGAATGAGGAACTTGTCTAGTTATGGCATTCAATCCGACACAAACTCGGACCCCAAATATCTCAGCTAATACTGTTGGATGAAGAATAATAGCAAAATTTTCTTGAGTTAATGTCCATGGTGTTTAACAAATTCTTCTTAGTCAATGCTTTGAACGCCTAAATTACAGTTATGTTCACACTGATGCAATTGTTATCGATGTCTGAAAATCATGTTCATTCTATATATAATACTGTGATTCAGGAAACCGTTACAAAGATAATATAGGCCGTTCGACCACGTGATATTTGGTAAATTGTCCACATGAGAAATAGGGAAATAGGAAATATCCTAATATTCTAATCAAAACCTGCACTGTGAATACCATCAATTGTTCAAAAAGCAAACCTTTAGAAGAAAATTTCTTTGAAATACATGTGAACACTGTAAAATATATGAATATGTATCTTCCAATGTTCTCTGAACAAGAAATTGAACAAAGCCTTCCTATAGAAGTATTCTTGCCACCAATATAGATGTAAAATAGTTTGATCAACGTTTATAGAAATATCTTTCAGTTGGTCTCCTATAGAAGTATTCTTGCGTGCCTGGAAGCTCTTCTCAATTTCTTTATCCTTTTCGAAAACTTTGTATACCGTCTTTCTGTATATTCGTTTGGTAAGGTGAAGTCCATAACTTTAAGAGTAGGAGTGCTCTGAAGCAAACAACCTACCACGGAGATTTCGCTCTTATCTAAGTCAAATATATCTACCCCTAAAAATTGAAGATTAACCAGCTGAGAGCTTAAGTGTGCTGGTACCTGATCTCTGGCTAATTCCTGCATTAAATTAGAAAGCATATACCAGTCAACTTTTCCCTATATGAGATTTTTCCTACAGACAAATATAAGTTTATGAGATTTTTCCTACAGACAAATATAAGTCATTCAATTATACAAAATACAAAGAGGAATTATCTGGCCTTTGCTGATGCCCACAATAGAGCAGGGCACTTTGCCCGCCATTACCATAGGATGCACATAAATACAGAGCACAACATTGGACTCCATATTGTCATCATACCATAGGAAGCAAGGCTTTAACCATTGGCACACGCATTACTCATGCATAATGAGAATAAAAGTAAGAAGAAATTATCATAAAAATGAATTCCTTACCAGAATAGACATGCCACGAAGGCCCAAACCCTCGAGATTGGGAAGCCTCTCCAGTAACTTGTAGAAAGGAACAGCAAGCCAATCTTCTTACCTTAGGAGCGATGGCCAAAGTCCAATCTCAAGTTCCTTCAAAGTTTTGAACTCCCCACTATCTCAACAAATCTCCCTGCCGAGAAATTGTGAATATCTCCCCACTCCGCTCCACCCAAATCCATTGACAATTTCATTAAATTAGTTCCAGACTGCATTTTAAGTTGAGATACCGCAGTGGAAAGCTCATGAAGCAACACCCCGTTCACTCTTAGATCTTTCATCATGTACGCTTTTATAGTTATAAGTTTGGGACAATTGACAGTTAAAATCTCCACCTCTTGATGTACATCTAAATATATCATGTTGGGAGCAGAGATGACAGGTTTCCGCAGCCCTTTGCATGTCAGTAACTTCAGATTTTGCAACAGTGGGCAAAAGGAAATAAAACGGGCTAAGGAGTCATCTATGATTTCAATATCAGTCAAGTTGCAAGTAATGAGATGGCTGAATCCAGAGAAATAGGCGGGGAGATGGGAGAGAATGTAGTTAGAAAGTGTGAGCTTGGTAAGAAAATTGCAAGAGAAGAGCGCAGGAGGCGGGATTTCACTTACAGGGGAATCACACAAAGTAAGGTGTTGGATATTCCTCCATGTTGCGTACTGTACCCATTTTGATAGGAATGTGCCAAATACAAGTGTCGATCGTATTACTGGGATTTGCTGTGGGCCGTGGAATCGCAGAAACGGGCCAATTCAAACAGAATGGAAATACAGAGCCCTGGGATTTGCTGTGGGCCGTGGAATCGCAGAAACGGGCCAATTCAAACAGAATGGAAATACAGAGCCTTCATGCTCGAGACAACGCGGGTCGGAGAGCGATCAGACAATTCCGACCGGAACCGGAATAAGGAGCTCCGCGAAAGACTATTCCGCGGCTGCAATAGCTCGTCCCAGATCTGTCAAGGGCCCTCTAGCGGTGATCCGCTCCCGATTTTTTGTCAGGGAATGGCAGGGAATTTCAGAAGTGCCAGGGGAAGGTGGCGGAGAAGAAGGTGGCGAAGCTAGGGGACGGTGGCGGAGGGCGGAGACATTCCCGGTGGCCGGAACCGGACAATTTTCCGGTCGATGACGAAAAACGGGCCATTCTACTGCCTAAGTAGACTACTCCATAATTATATAGTATATATATATAATTAATTATAATTTATATAATTTTTTTTTTTTAAATGTAATGATGTTATATATGTTTATATATATGGTTAAGAAACGTGACGACCGCGGAGAAAATTGGACGTGATGGTCGAGGGATCAAACCAACAAAACAAAAATGGCGAAATGAATGGTAGTGGGAGAAGACGTGTTTTTGACCGAGGAGTCTGGCGGTGAAAACGACAACCTTGAAGAGCTCCGCAGCAGCCGTCAGTATTCGTCGATGCCGTAAGTTCTGTTATTTCTAATGGATCATATATTTTCCCTGGATCATCTAAAATCACGTAAACTAACATTTTTTGTTAATTTCTGTAACATCCGAGCGCCTAGGTAAAATGAAGATCCACGTAGCCCATGATTAACAATCACGCTTAACACGTGGGTTGAGTTCTCTAAATAATCATAAATACAATTTATGTTTCGTAAAAAGGCTCCCACGCACCTCAGAATATTGACAACCAATTCTCTGTTACTGCCCACCGGAAGAGACAGCCGCCAAAAACGTCGTTCAACTCCAGATTGAGAACTGCGTCACGTGGGCACTCGCTCTCCGACCGCGTGCGTTGCTCGGCGCCGAAGAAGGGCTGCACCAGTATAGACCCTCTCAATGTAATGGGGTTCCACGCTTCCACACCGCCATGTAGCACCACAACGTGATGTGCGATGTTTGCACTAGCACTGTCTCCCATCAGATACACTGCAGAAAAGTCTGCATGGGACTCAAGCCACTGGTCGTATTCGAAGTCTCCCCCGTCTCCCGCATGTGAGCTCACCCACTGGAGTGCCGTGATGCAGTCGTCGTAGGTGGCGGGGAGGCGGTGCTCAGGAGCCAATCTGTAAGCCAGAGACACAACGATCGCACCGATTGTCGCCGACAATTTGAGAGAGAAGTTGTGATACTCCGGCATGGAGGAGGGGGAGACGAGGCAGAAGCCGCCGCCATGGAAATACATAATTACTGGAAGTCAGTGCGTTTGTGGTTGCTGTTGGAGGTGAGAAGAGGGCATGTAGAGTCGAACCCATAACCCCAGCTTCTCAACACCTTATCTTTACTCACGGCCTCAGTCTCTGGTGCTTTGATACCAGACGTATTCATAACTTCTGCTTCTTTATCAATCACATTTGCAGACGACTCATGCACAGTCGCATTTGATGTATTGAGAACAGGTGCCGCTTCTTCAATTGGACTGAGCCTGGATCCATCAATGGTATGAAATAATCGGTCAGAATTAGCTGCAATTTCTGATTTTTCCATGCTAACAACCGACTACTTCATATGTTTTTCAATGTCATTAGCTTCTTTGGCTAAAATGCAAGATGCTGCCTTGGAGGTAAAGTCCAACATCATGGTTGTAGAAAAACTCAAGGGACATGTTGACCAAAGGAGACAAAGGGGTGAATCTTCTTCATCTTTAGACCCCAATATAGACAAGATGACCAAGATGATAGAGTCACTAGCCTCTGAAATCTCCAAATTAAAAGTGGAGCAGCTCCCGGTGAAAGGAAAAATTCCTAATACTTTCGCTCCTAGAAATCCGAATCCATATAGAAGAGCAAATGAGCAGTTGCAGATCATGCAAAGGGGCAAAGAGGCCAAGGAAGACCAAAGAGTGAAGTCCCCTTTCCAGAATGTAGTCATGGAAGAGGAGCAGTCGGAAGAAGATGATGAGATCCATTGTATGGAAGACAAAGGCAGTGCTTCCTTTTTGACGTTGGCTGCCTATGAAGAGTCGTTACTCAAGGACCAAACCAGCCAAGAGTGGGATGATGGTGCTATTCTGCAAACCGAAGATCAACAAAGATATAATCTGAGGTCGAAGATGAACAACACCAAAAACCCCTGTTCAAAGAGTTGTTGTTCCTGCAATACAACAAGCTAACGAGCAAAAACGACCAGCAGCTGATCCCATCATTTTCAAAGCTCCAGCTCAAGAGGTAAGAGGCCCTGACAAGTCTCCTTCTCCCTTCAGTTTTGAATCAGAAATCCATAAGCTGAAAATATCTATACCTCTAGTTGAACTAGTGAAGAATGAAGCCTTTAAGAGACCCATCCTTGAGGCCCTCGAACTTAGAGCCACATAAGCATCAAACAACTATGTGAATTTACAAGATGACAAACCTGCAGTTGTTCTTAGCCCAATGATTGAACCTCTTGATGACAATTCCCCATCCTTTTATGTCTCCTTGACTATTCATGACAAAATCCTTCACAACTGTTTGTTGGTCACAGGTGCTAGCCACAATCTAATGCCCAAGGCTGTCATGGATGAGTTAGGCCTTGACATCACTAGGCCTTATCATGATTTGTTTTCTTTTGATTCTAGGAAGGTGAAATGTTTGGGGTTAATCAAAGATCTAGCTATCACCTTGGCTCAGCTGCCCATGAAGAGCATGATGATGGATATAGTAGTAGCAAATGTTCCCCCTAAGTTTGGCATGCTCTTTCTAGGGGATGGATTAAAAGATTGGGTGGAACGTTACAAAATGATCTGTCCTATGCAACTGTCCCAGTTTTTGGAGGTGAAAGTAGGAGATTATACAGGGAAGCTCGGTTAGCTTATATCATCAGTGACGAGAAAAATCCCACTAATCACCCCATCTATGCTGTTGACACCGATTTTGGAGCCTGTATTCTTCAAGTGGAACAATCCTAGTTGGCCTCCATGCAGCTCGGGAAACCAGTTTGTCAGATCATGGAAGATGAAAGCCCACAAATTTGGGACATTTTCTTTGATGGAGCTTGCTCTAGGGAAGTTGCAGGAGCGAGTGTAGTTCTGGTATCTCCCACACAGGAATGCATACATTTCTCCTTCAACCTGACTTTTCAAGTCCCAAATAATATAGCAGAATATGAGGCTTTGATCTTAGGCTTGAACGTGGCTAAATAAATGGGCATCAAACATCTGAGGGTGTTTGGCAATGTAGACCTTATTATTCAACAGGTGAATAAGACATTCCAGGCGAGGCATCCCAGGCTGAAAGCATACAGAGATGAGGTATGGAAGCTCAAGGATTCGTTCAATAGCTTTAGTATTTCATACATCCCTAGGGCTAAGAATCAACTTGCTGATTCCTTTGCTGTCTGCTAGTATGTTTGTCCCTCCTTTACCCCCAGACTGACTTATGAAATCCAAGTAAAATACAGACCGTCATTCCCTGATAATGTCAAGTATTGGAAAGTCTTTGAAGATGATGACGAAGTCAATAGGTTTCTACAAGTCATTGATGAATTCTCTGAAATGCAAATTGATCAAGAGAATGAAGCCATGGAGGAATGCCATCAGTCCCAGCTAAGAAACAAAATTGGTCAAGACAACATTGTACAACTGCCTAGTAACCATATACCCAAAGGGCTGGTGCCTCTAGAGAAGTTGTTTGATCATAATGGTGTACCTTGTAAGTCTGCCCCGAAAGAGAATGAGTCTACAGTCCATAGACACAATATAGGGAGTCCAGATCATCCAAAGTACATAAACCTGTCCACCCACTTGTCCGCTGCCCAAAGTTCTGAGTATTGCACCCTGATGAAGAAATTTGCGGATGTCTTTGCCTGGGAATACAGTGACCTTAAGGCTTATGACAAAAACATCATCCAACATAAGATTCCACTGGAGAAAGACACCATCCATTTTAAGAAGAAGTTGAGACCTATCAATCCTCTATTACTACCTTTGATTGAAAAAGAGATTAAGAAACTGTTGGCTGCCAAGATCATAGTCCCCCTAAGGTATTCAAAATGGATAGCTAACTTGGTGGTAGTAAGAAAGAAAAATGGAGAAATCAGGCTTTGTGTTGACTTCAGAAATTTGAACAAGTGCTCTAAGAAAGACAACTACCCCTTGCCCAAGATGGAACATTTGCTGCAAAAAGTTTCAGGGGCTAGAGTCGTGTCTTTTTTAGACAGTTTCTCAGGTTCCAATCAAGTTGCTGTACACCTAGAGGATCAAGAGAAAACTGCCTTCACTACTCCTTGGGGCACTTTCACGTACTCCAAGATGCCTTTTGGACTGATAAATGCTGGGGCTACTTTTCAGAGGGCCATGGACATAGCCTTTGTGGGAGAGAAGGACAAGTTTGTCCTTATTTACCTCGATGACATAACAATCTTTTCTAGTAGTCACATGGAACACTTGCAGCATTTGAAGAAGGTGTTTCTAAAGTGCAGAAGGTTTGGAATCTCGGTAAATCCCAAGAAGTCACAGTTTACTCTAGAGGAAGGCAAACTTTTAGGACATAAGTTTCTGCTACAGGTGTCAAGATTGATCCAGAAAGGGTTCAAGCAATACAGATATTGTCCATCCCAAGGTCAAAAAAGGACATTCAATCTTTTCTGGGTAAGATTAGCTTTGTGAGGAGGTTTATTCCAAATTTCACAGAACTAGTGAAACATATAATCTCCATGCTAAAGAAGGGGTTAGAGATAAAATGGACAGAGGCTACAAGAAGATCTTTCGAAGCCATGAAAAGAGCTATCATGGAGGCTCCCACCTTGGTCAGCCCAGACTACACCAAGGAGTTTTATATTTTCTCATTTGCTTCTTATGATACACTTGCAGTAGTCTTGTTACAGAAAAATAATGAAGGTATAGAACACCTAGTGGCCTTCTTCAGCAAGACTTTGAGAGATGCCGAATTAAGGTACGACATCATTGAAAAGTAGGCATATGCTCTCATAAAGTCTTTAAAGGCATTCCAAATTTACATTCTACACTTCAGAGTGGTTGCCTATGTACCTTCAGCTTCAGTAAAGGATGTCCTAACATAGCTGGATGTTGATGGAAGAAGGGTCAAGTGGATTGCAAAACTCATAGAGTTCAGCATAGAATTAAAGCCCACCACGCTGGTCAAAGGCTAAGGCCTGACCCAACTTATGGTTGAGGAGAATTGCAGTCTGCTGGACATAAATTGCATGGGTGCAGATTCAGACGTTGAACAGACAAAGGAAGCAACAGAAGAACAAGGGCAGAACCAGTCATTGGTTGAGAATTTGGCTATTTGTGAGTGGTATTCCAGTATATCTCATTTCTTGGAAGCTCGAAGTCCCTCCAGGGCTTAGCTCAAGTCAGGCTAGGACCATCAAGCTCAGAGCAGCCAAGTTTTGTATTAATAAGAACCTGCTTTATTGGAGGGACCCATTTGGAATCCTCTTGAGATGTCTAGACAAAGAACAATCTGTTGAGGTCATGCACCAGTGTCATTCCAACATTTGTGGAAGGCATCATTACTAGAAAACCACAACCCACAAGATCCTAAGGGCTGGGTATTATTGGCCTACTCTATTCTCTAATGTATTTTCATTTGTGAAGTCTTGTGACAAATGCCAGAGGTTTGCAGGAAGACAACAACTGAAATCTTTGCCCTTGAAGCCAATACACACCAATGGTCCCTTTCAGCAGTGGGGTTTAGATTTCATAGGGGAGATTAATCCACATTCCAGTGGCCAGCATAGGTGGATTTTGGTGGCCACTGACTATTTTACCAAATGGATTGAAGCCATGCCCACTAGGAAAGCTGATCACCAGATTGTCATGAAGTTCTTAACTGAGAATATTTTCACTAGATTTGGATGCCCAACCAAACTAGTTGCTGATAATGCAACAACTTTCAGAGCAAAAGAATTGGTGGATATGTGTGAATCAATGGGAATTAGACTAGTGCATTCTACCTCATATTATCCTTAAGGCAATGGCTTAGCAGAGTCATCCAATAAAAGCCTGGTAAGGATAATCATAAAACTGCTGGAAGACAACAAATGGCACTAGGATTCCAAGCTGAAGTTTGCATTGTGGGCTGACAGAGTTACCACTAAGAAATGCATAGGGAACTCTCCATTCAAGCTGGTGTATGGTGCTGAGGTTGTTTTTCCAATCCAATTGACCCTCCCGGTGGTCAAATTCTTGCAAGAGGAGCAAGATGACGAAAGTGACATGGCAAGGACCGTTTATCTTTGCTCGAGCTGAGATGAACAACACTTTCACTCTTCAAAATTTAGAGGAAGAAGATGTTTTTGATAGCCCAGTCAATGGGTGGTTTTTGAAACTTTATTTCGTTTAAGGCTTTAAAGCCTTGGTGTTGTAAATATGTTTTCAGTTTTATTTCATACTAGTTAGACTCCATGCCCAATGGAACACTATGTAGTAGATTTAATCTTGTTGTTTACTGGAAAGGCAATGGTCTACAGTTCTTGAAACCTCACAGGGAGGCTTTCATCCCTAGAAGGAGCTAGTGTTAACCCTGAGATGCAGTGCTGCCATTTTTGAAGGTTGAAGGAAGGACCCGGTCCGCTTTGCTGTCCTTAAAGAGGGTCCCACACAAATCATTACCCCACTTTCTCGCTTACTCCGCTCACATTTTGCTCTGCTCGTTTCCGAACCTAACCCTCACAACCCGACGAAACCTCCTTTCTCCTTAGCCTTAAGCAAATTAACCCAAAACCTACGCAAAACCTCACCTTTCTGCCATGTGCACCATCTGCACATTTCCCGAGGACACCTCGTACCTCTGCGTCCTTCGCCGTTGATCTTTTCCCACTGATCTGATGGCCCGCTTTTCACTCGATCGCTGAAACGTGCCCGATCTTTCCCCGCCGTTAGATCATCCCTGCCAGATCTAATGGCTCTCACTCATATCGCACGGGCAACTAGCGCGAAAAGTACCTGCTTGATGAGGGCGATTTTTCTCTCTTCCGCTGCGACGTGTCATCCGCTGAATGGAATTGGACAGACCCCACCGTTTACCACTTACCGCCCGATGAGCGCCT
Source organism: Pinus taeda (assembly GCA_000404065.3). NCBI lineage: Eukaryota > Viridiplantae > Streptophyta > Pinopsida > Pinales > Pinaceae > Pinus > Pinus taeda. The sequence continues at coordinate 13,293 of APFE030032795.1, read as the reverse complement.
AATATAAACCATAACCGCTCAAACCAAACCACCCCCAGGTGTTATCATTCGCGTGCCTTTTCCACCCGATAACTGTCCAATCTGTCCACCCGAGATCTAACGGTCCAGACATGTCCCGCTCCCACCACGACCTCAACTCCCCTGCACACGATCTCCACCGTGCATTTCCCCTGATCCGACGGCCCTCATTCACGATTGTCCCCAATCGTCCTCCACCACTCTGTCACCTCTCTGACCGTCTGATTCGACACATCCATCCACCCATGCACTCCATACTCCACTCCCTATCTGTTACTCGAAGGAGAAGATGGTCGGCTCTGTCAGCCTGGGGACAGTCTAACTGCTGAACCGAATTAACAGAAAGCATGGCCAAAGGAAGAAGGACACAACACGACTCAGCAAACAGAATTAAACAGTCATGGAGCTCCACTGCCATAACCAAGCCAACCACCTAACAGGACAACACAGTACCAGAATTGATTAATGTTTTCGTGATGGAAGGAAAATTGCATCCTTGTACGCAATCAGTCAGTTAATGACAACAGGTGGTCGATTGAGACATATCCAGCCCTAAACGGCTAAGGATCATTGTAAAGGAAAACTATAAATAGTAGAAAGGAAAATGTAATAGGTTGTTGTTGTTTGGTTCAACTTCTGGAGACTGTAGATACTCTGTTCCTTGTAGCGCTCATCTTCATTTTCAATAATACAAGCTTCTTTTGCTGTTATATGTTCAATGTCCATTTCTCCTGTGTTCTAAACTTGCACCTGGATAGGTTTATTCATGCTTCCTCCTCTATCTAATGCTAGATAACTATCATCTTATCCCTGTACTGGTGAATTGGATAGGCTATTGAATAGGTCATGTGTGTTTCTTCTGTATCTAATGCTAGATAACTGTCATCTTATCTCTGCTTAGATAAATTAGAGTTGCAAGCTTTATTCACTAGCTGCAGATGGCCATCATATGTTATGTATGCATTTGTTGGTGTGGTTAGTATTCTTCATTCATTCACTTAATCTGCAAACTATTGAGCATTAGTGGTCTAAAGCCTTGTAGGCTGAGGGTGTTCATGCATGTATGGAGTGAAACAAAGTTGAAGTGGTTACTTGGCTTGAACCAAACCATCATCCATTCTAATATTTCCTAGAACAATATTGAAGATTATATGTTACCAAGCATCTCCGAGCTACAACGTAAGAGAGTTTCTTGGAGTGATAATAGGTCCACAGAGCCACTTGCACTTAGAGAAAATTGCTTTCTTTGAATGTTGACTTACTCACACAACTTGTGTCTTCACCTCCTCTCTAGGCTACCTTTATAATCTTCATTGAGTCCAAATCAAATCCCTAACTCCAATCTCCCTTATAGAACTATCTTGGAGATTGAGATTATTTCTAAGTCACTTAAAAAATAAAACTATTTATCCTTAGAAAATAGCTCAATAGTCCATGTTGTCGCTCAAATTGTACACCAAAATGTGACAACACTTAGAGTAGGGGTTGTCACTCTGATCCCTGCCCTGTCCGTTTATGCTATCTCCTAACTGCTAACTAAGGGGGGGTAGTCCCTATGGATAAGAATGATGGACACTTGTGGGAATCAACAAGTTAAAGAGACACAATTGAATGGCCTAGCAACTTGGATGGAATTTAGAGGCAAGTACGATTGTCAAGCACACTTTGATTAAATTTCTTAAGATCTTAAGTTAGAGATTAGTGCCCTAGGAGATTAATTACTGGCTCAATTAGGATTAGAGTAAGTTGTCGGATGAACAGTTGTTGCAGTAGGCAAGTTCTATCCTATATGAAATACAAAATTTAAAGCGATGTGAGATGCAAGCTCTTGGTTATTTTTAATTTATGCCTGATCTAAGTGATTCCTCCTCAATTCTTTTGGAACTAGTCTCAAAGGCAAGTTGTAGAGAGAAGTCCAAGGGAAGGAGGCTAAGGCCTCATTAATGATTGTTAAGTTTAGGTATGTTCTATGCTAGAGCAATTTATTTAAATTTTCGCAGTTAGCAATCACATCAGCATTAAAGTAAACTACAGATAGAATATAAATATAAATTGTAGAAGACAAGCCAAGACAAGAGGACACGAGATGTGGCGCTAGCCAAGGATAAACCCCAATATGGGGAAGCCCTTGATCAATTCTTCTTTTATGTTCTTCAAAGTTCATCAGAGAAAGAGAGAGAGAGTACATTTACAATAGAAGTCTACATTTTGACTTTTGATATCTACAGAGATCAATTGAAGACATATTGCTTCAACTGATTCTCTAAGGTGACTTGTTCACCTATCATAGTGCTGCATCTCTTCTATTTGCTGCACATCACCATGTGACACCTTGTTGTACTGTCTTCATGACTGAGCTGCTCTCATCTTCATGTTGCACATCATGCTGCATCTTCCATGGTCTTATTCATCATCAAGCTGCCCATGCTCATGATCTCATACATCATGCTGCTTATTATGCTACCCATGATCTCATACATCATGTTGTAGGATTTCATAGCTCCTCTTTGCCACAAGAATACATTGTCATGATCCTATTCATGGATATGAATACCACCGAGGAGGAGAGTGTTACTTTCTCTATAACTGTTATCACTTTTGACTTGCTGCAGTGACATCATATAGTGATTTATTCCCTGCTCCATGTATTGAGGTGGTGACTGCACCTAAACCTTAGGTGCAGTCAACCCTTACTGCGATTGCTTCATGCAGAGACTGCCATAGCTCACTGTAATGCATATCTTCAGCTCCTCTTTAAATCAGCATGAAGGAGCCCTCAAGATTTGCATTGCGTGTAAGGAGTGAGTGTCTTTGTTTCGGCGTGAAGGAGTCCTTGTTGTGCATATTTATATATTGCTGCGTATGTATCCCTTGAATGTGAGCGTATATATCTCTATTTACTGCATAAGGTCTCCCTCTAGTAACGGCGTAATGTCTCCATCTATTAACTGCTCTGAGATTAACCCAATACTGGAATGTCGAGATTATCTATACGCTTCATTTATTTGAGTGTGACTGCACATAATACTTCATTCCGGATACTCTCATATCTGGCTGTAGCTTTAAGCTTTGACTGCGGCTCTTGACTGCGGTTAGCGTGTCAAGATATCACATGAATAGCGTGTTAAATGTTACCATGATTGTGTGTGCAATCAACTACCTTTTATGACTGTGTTATAGGAACCTCCTTGACTGCGTGGATTAGGGCTTGCGTATAAGGCCTTTTGAACAACGTAGATCATCCTCATGTGCCTCCTTTATAGAGGATAGGTTTAGGGAATCATCTACAGCTAGGGCTCCTTCTAGGCCATTGTATTCTTTAGCTCTCTCCTTCTCCAAAAACCCAAGACGTGGAGAGGAGATCACCTCAAGAATACATATGTAAAATGACTCAAGTCTCCCAATTTATACTAAAATATGGATGATAATAGACATGTCTCTTGGGCTTCTTAGCCTATCAAGTTGCAGTCGGCTTATAATATTTCCATAATCAAAATAAATTCATCTCTCCATACTATTTATCAAGAATCGGTGATCTTTAGATCAATCCTACACCTCTCGATGAGAGGGATCCAATAAAAATATCAGCTGCCATAAATAAGATGACCCACATGGATTTTGGCCCTAGTTTCCAATTTTAACACTCCCTCTCAATTAGGGAGAATTCCATCCGTCAATCCAATGTCCGGCTGTCCTATCTCTATCATCAGTGCCTTGCACTGCTCTGCTCAACTCTGTTGTCTTTGCTCTGCTCTGCTTAGTCTTTTCTTAGCTCTATTGGCTTTGCTCTGCTCTGCTCAGCTCTGCTGGCTTTGCTCTGCTCTGCTCAGCTCTACTAGCTCTTCTCTGCTCAGCTCTGCTATGCTCTGCTCAGCTTTGTTGGATCTGCTTTTCTCAACTTAGCTCTCCCGAACCATGAAGAAGAGGAATTGATCGAGAATGTGTCATACCATTCTCCACTGGCTCGAATTCAGTCTCAGAGTGCGTACCACTGGTCCTAGACCAGTCTCAACCGACTCAAAGTCAACGTCATAGTAGGTACCACTCCCACTACTAGTCCCAAACCAGTATTATCAGTCTCAGAGAGTGTACCACTGGTCCCAGACCAATCTCAACTGACCCGAAGTTAGCATCATAGTATGTACCACTCCCATTGGTCCCAGACCAGTCCTACACTGACCCGAAGTCAGTCTCAGAGTATGTACCACTGGTCCCAAACTAGTCTCAACCAAGCCGAAGTCACGGTCATAGTAGGTATAGCTCCTACAATTGGCCCCAGATCAGTATCATCAGTCTCAGAGAGTGTACCACTGGTCCCAGACCAGTCTCAACCGACCCGAAGTCAGCATCATTGTATGTACCAATCTCACTATTCCCAAACCAGTCCTACATTGACCTGAAGTCAGTCTCAGAGTATTACCACTGGTCCCGGACCAGTCTCAACTGACCTGAAGTCAGCGTCATAATAGGTACAACTCCTACAACTGGTCCCAGATCAATGAAGGTCATCCTAGCATAGGGAGTACGATAGATACAACGATGGGTCCATCGGTACTACTATGGTCCCTATTCTCATTTCCCTAGTCATTGATCAGATGAGAGGTACTTCCCATGAGTCCCAGACTGCATGGGTAGGATGCCTTGACAGGAGAACTAATCAATCATGTCCTCACAGGAGAACTAATCATTGTGCTACACAATTGCCATGGAGAAAAAATCATCCAGACCTCACAGGAGAACTAATTATCCTGCTACACAGGAGAGCAAATCTTCCTGTCCCACAAGAGAGTGAATCATCTTGTCCCACAAGAGAGCTAATCATCTTGTTCACAGCAGAGCGAATCATCCTGTCCACAGGAGAGCGAATCATCCTGTCCCACAAGAGATCTAATCATCTTGTTCCAGTGCGCACCACCAGGGGAGGGTGAGTCACCCTGTGGTCGTATGTTGCTCTAGTAAGAACCACAAGCCCCCAGAGCTCCCAGAACTCAATGTATGCAACATGCAAGACCCTTTTACAAGGGTCTCTCGACGACTCCAAGACGTTCAAGAAAATCACAAATTTGATCTTTTCCCGGGGCTCTGACAAAGTGTAGCGACCTGTATATCATCTCAGTGCGATGGAGCCTCCTTGCTCATTGATTTACCATATCCCAGATAAGGTAGTATTTGATGTCTATCTGCTGGAGCAATCATTGAATACAAGATTCCTCAATAATCGAATCCCATCTCTGGTTGTCACAGAGAATCATAGTGGTATTCATCATGTGTACTCGTTGAAGAGTTTCCAAAACTAGGCAACTTCATACGAGGTCATACTCGTAGTTATCTATCTAGTCTCGGCGGTACTTATAACAATCGACTTTTGCTTCCTTCTCATCCATGATATTGAAACAGAATCCAAAGGGAACCAACACTGAGAAGTGCTCTAGTGATCCTCCAAACTGCCTACCCAGTCAGTGTTCGAATAATCATGCAGTTTTCATATTTCCGGCAGTGTATCTCAATCCGTGAGAGATTGTGCCCCGAAGATATCTCAGAGGATTCTTGGAACCAATCTAGTGAGGCTCAACCAAATATGAGCTCACTATGCAAAACATATGTCCGAAATCCAACTCCCTCTTGCTTCTGCAAATGAGAGGGTTTGCACCTGTTAGAAATAGTTCGTCCGCATAAGGTGCCGGTATGAGAGGTCTATCACCCACAACCTTTGGGTAATGGTTTGGATCGGTTTCACTCTTAGTGAATCTCAGCTTCATCAAACAGCTATCAATCCTCTCATACAATGCCCGAGGTGTTTTGCTTCAAGCCATAGAGGGATTTCTTCCACCTATATACATGAGATTTCTGTTCATGAATCTCAAACTCCACGGGTTGTTCCAAACCTGTGGACCTTTCCATCGACGAATGCCACCTTAAAACCTTTGACTTCCATTCTTGAAATGGGCACCAAGTTCTTCTTGCGATCGGTACATAAAGGAGATTCTGTAAATGAATCGAGTTACCCTCATTCAATTGAGAGGTAAAATTCCTTGCACCCTTTTCGGGATAGGTGGCATTGGCTCCAAGTATAATCCTGGGGTTCCTTGCTTTCTTAGAAGAGTCGACCATTTCTCCTTGATGAACTGTAATACCTGTCATTCTTTTTATCATTGAAGATGTCCCTGGATTGATCATCAAGTGATGTGTCCCTGCCATTTGGACACTAGTTATGTATCTGATCTTCCAATGAAGTGATCTTTAGATGGGCCATCAGAAACTTCTGCTACGCCATTATGATAATATGCTCTGCGTAGACTTCACCCTTAGAGAATGAGAAGAGGGATAATGATCCCATTGATCCTTTTGTCTTGTCCCAACAGTCTTGGTGGTTGCTCTTTCACTCTTGCTTGGGCATTGTCTTCACCTCAGCTCCGATACCATGTTAAGTTTAGGTATGTTCTATGCTAGAGCAATTTATTTAAATTTTCACAGTTAGCAATCACATAGCATTAAAGTAAATGTAATAGAACTAAAATTATAAATCGATAGAAGACAAAGCCAAGAAAAGAGGACACAAGATGTGGCGCTAGCCAGGGGACAAACCCCAATGTGGGGAAACCCTTGATCAATTCTTCTTTTATGTTCTTCAAAGTTTAGCAGAGAAAGAGAGAGAGATAGTACATTTACAATAGAAGTCAACGTTTTGACTTTTGATATCTACAGAGATCAGTTGAAGACATATTGCTTCAACAGATTCTCTAAGGTGACTCGTTCACCTATCATAGTGCTGCATCTCTTCTATTTGTTGCACATTACCGTGTGACATCTTGTTGTACTGTCTTGATGACTGAGCTGCTCTCATCTTCATGCTACTGATCATGCTGCATCTTCCATGGTCTTATTCATCATCAAGCTGCCCATGCTCATGATCTTATACATCATGCTGCTTATTATGCTGCCCATGATCTCATACATCATGTTGTAGGATTTCATGGCTCCTCTTTGCCACAGGAATACATTGTCATGATTATATTCATGGATATGAATACTACTGAGGAGGAGAGTGTTACTTTCTCTATAACTGTTATCACTTTTGACTTGCGGCGGTGGCATCATACAGTGATTTATTCCTTGCTCCATGTAGCGAGGTGGTGACTGCACCTAAACCTCAGGTGCAATCAACCCTTACTGCGGCTGCTTCATGCGGAGACTGCCATAGCTTACTGTAATGCATATCTTTAGCACCTCTTTAAATCAACACGAAGGAGTCCTCAAGATTTGCGTTGCGTGTAAGGAGTTAGTGTCTTTGTTTTTGCATGGAGTCATTGCTGTGCATATTTATATATTGCTGCATATTTATCCCTTGAATGTTGAGCGTATATATCTCTATTTATTGTGTAAGGTCTCCCTCTAGTAATGGCGTAATGTCTCCATCTATTAACTGCTTTGAGATTAACCCAATACTGGAATGTCGAGATTATCTATACGCTTCAGTTATTCGAGTGTGACTGCACCTAATACTTCATTCTGGATACTCTCATATCTCGCTGTAGCTTCAAGCTTTGAATGCGGCTCTTGACTGCAGTCAGCGTGTCAAGATATCACATGAACAACGTGTTAAATGTTACCATGACTGTGTGTGCAATCAGCTACCTTTTATGACTACGTTATAGGAACCTCCTTGACTGCGTGGATTAGGGACTGCGTATAAGGCCTTTTGAACAGCGTAGATCATCCTCATGTGTCTGCTTTACAGAGGATAGGTTTAGGGAATCATCTGTAGCTAGGGCTCCTTCTAGGCCAGCGTATTCTTTAGCTCTCTCCTTCTCCAAAAACCCAAGACGTGGAGAGGAGATCACCTCAAGAATACATATCTAAAATGACTTCAAGTCCTCCCCAATTTATACTAAAATGTGGATGATGAATAGACACGTCTATTGGGCTTTTGAGCCTACTAAAGTCGCTGGTCGGCTTGATAATAATTCCATAATCAAAATAAATTCATATCTCCATAAATATTTATCGGAATCGGATGATCTTTAGATCAATCCTACACCTCTCGATGAGAGGGATCCAATAAAAAATATCAGCTGCCATAAATAAGATGACCCACATGGAGTTTGGCCCTAGTTGCCAATTTTAACAATGATACCTCCCATGGAGTTCTAAGCACCTAAGTGCCTCCGTTCCTACAAGGGATTTCCCACAAGAGAACTGCAAGGTCACCTATGTTAACTGCGAATGAGGGTCTAGAGTCCTCAGATTGTTTGGAGAGAGTGTTCCTATCTTCTTACAACCAAGCTTATGCTTGGAGGTATGTTTTATAGGTGTGCAATTCTAACTTAGGATGAAATGCAAGATATGAGTGGTAGCTTCAATGAGACTATTTAGAGAATTAAGTGCTTCAACTTGAAATCAAAATGCTCACAATGATATTCAACACAAGATAACAAGAGCAAGAAAATGCAGCACTTTAGAGCAATTTAGCAATTATCTCAATGAAGCAGCATGAAACTATTAATTTCCAATGAGATAGGATTATTAATTCTACTTGTTGATAAGATTAATTCAAGTCCTTTTATGATTATCAATTAGGAACAAGAACAAATTTAGAGCACTTTATTGCTTATGTCACAAGTTAATGAAGCACAATAGATGATCAACAAATGCTAATAGACAAGCACAATAAGAGATTGCTAATAGTGATTAGCGATGAATGCTAGATGACACATATGCAAGATGCAAGAATGATGCAATGGATGCAATAGACAAGAGACAAGCTAATGCAAGACTTATATGGCTAATTTCACAAATGGATTTCTCACATTGCTATCACTAAAAGAATGCACTAGGATTAAGTAAATCAGATCAGCAAGCTATACTTGTGAAGCAACCTCCAAATACAACAAGAAACAATAGAGATTAAGCCCTTAGGAGATGAATGTTATTTCTTATAGTTATTAGGCTTATTTAGAGTTCTCTTAGGGATTCTTTAGAGTAATAGATTAGCTTCAGATCTGATATGTCATCATAGTCAAAGAAAGAGAGAAAGGTATGGAGGATCAAACCTTTAAGGCCCTAAGCCTTGCTTCACTAGCAAGTTTGCAAAATTGAGCCAAGCTTGAGGCACCAAATGAAGTGATTTGGCAATGATTGAGCCTTTGAATACCTGCAACCACCAATGATTAGCTTAGAAAACAAGTAAATGCTCTCAAAACCCCATGCTTAAGGCAAATCTAGGCCCGTGGCTAGGCTAGTTGAGGAATTATGGCAAGTGCAAGCCCCAAAACTTGAAAATTTTCCCTTGTAAAGACTTGCAACTCAAATGTGTTAGCATGTGAAACAAGTTTGATGACTGATCAACCCATTTAGGGCATGCAACTAGGGCTTCCAAACCCTCTAATGCTTTTTGCCAGGCCTAAAAGTGGCCTTAGGGCTAGCGACTAGGCCTCCAAGGGCTAAAATGACATGGAAAATGGAATTTTGGTGCTTGAAACCCTTCTTCAATGGATGAGAATCTTGGGCAACCAAGATTAGTCCACTAGATGACAAAAATACAATGAGAAATCACTACAAACCCTTGCAAAAAATTGTTTCAAGCTTGCAAAACAAAGAGTTAGCCCTTAAAATCACTTGAAAAGACAATTTTAGGCCCTCCTATGGTTGCGGCTAAGGCATTTATCCCTCTATTCTTAGTGGCTAGGCCAAGAATGGCCTCTAGTCCTTGCGGCTAGGCCAATCTAGCCTTTAAACCAGTGTCGCAGGAACCCCCCCGGATCAAAACCCCGATCCGCGATTCGTATGGATGCATGGGGCAAGCGCTGTCTGAAACATGTTTCAGGCTAATAAACACGCTCCTTGGAAATTTCAGGAAGCGTGTGCCCGAAACGCGTTTCGGACGGCACTTCGGTCGTACGAAGCGTCAAGATTCTGAGTACGAAGCGTACAGATCGTGAGCTTCCTCCATTTTTTTTTTGTATGAATATTTTGAGCAATTCCAGGATAATGATGATCATGTTGAGATGCCACCCCCATCTGGTCCCTTGGTTCTTAGGTTCCATGGTTCAACACCAACAACAGGGGGTTCGTCTTCATCAGTTTGAGTGCCACAACTTCCACAGACACCATTTTCTTCATTGCCACCATGTGGAGGCCTGCCGCCACATTCTCTTCATGGTGGAAGGAGGAGAGATTAGTAGATATATTCACAATTTACTACTTTTGTCATAGATTAATCATTAGACTTGTAGGCTTGTGAATTTGAACCTTTTTGGCTTGGCAGTGACCAAGTGACTTATTTTGTAAGCATTATTATTTGAATTTTGGACATGACAAATGTTGATAGTTTTTCACTTGCTAGATAAATCATAATATGCTCTATGTTTTATGTTTTACAATATGCTTAAATGTTTTATGTTTTATAATATGCTTAAAAATTTGATGTATGTTTGTAATTGCTAGAATATAGATGGTTGATGCTCAAATAATTAATCATTGATGTACATACTACATACTAGTAACTACAATGGAATCATAGATGCCATATCTATCTTGATTTATGAAAAAATATGCATGTTTTCACGTGTTCTACAACTAATTTGGTATTTGGGGTGTTTGTTTTGAATATAAATGCAAAAAAATATAAAAAGTATATATATATATAGCAAACGCTTCCGCAGATGCTTTGCTTCCTAGATTTTTGAAAAATAACGCTTCTGCGTCCCCGCTTCCAAAAAAATGTCCCCATTTCGTCCCCGCTTCGTGCAACATTGCTTTAAACCCTAAAAAATGCCCCAAAAATGACCTCAACCTTGAGAATCCACCTGCAAAACCACTTTAGAAATCAATTGCTCAAGAAAAACCCCAATTGCAGCAACAAAATAACCCTCTACAGCTAGTGGCTTCCTCAAGGAGGCTGGATGTTGCAAAATTATCACTTGGGTCTTGCAGATCTTGGTCTCTAGACCATAGATCAACCCTTATAGGCTGAACGACTTGCCTCTTTGGGCTGGACGTCTCCTCTTCAGGCTAAATACCCCCCAAACCCTAGGTGTCTAGGCTAGGGGAGGGCAAGGACCTTCATACTTGAATTTGTCTTTGAAAATTTGTCCTTTGGCTCTTGCAAGATGAATAAATAGAGCCCAAGACACAAGATCTAGAAGTTTCTCAAATAACACCCCAAAATTATTATTTGCAAATAAGAAAAATAATTTACAAAGCGTTAGAAATAATCTACAAAAATATTTACAAATTATTTCCAATAATCTACAAGTTAAATTTAGTTCTAGTTAGCAAATAATTCATTAATAGCCCAAGAATAGATTTTGCAAGATAATTTAATGGAAATATTTTTTAATTTTAATGCACAAACCCGAACTCTACAAAATAAATTCGTTAGATAAGCTCAAGGTTCAAACAAAATGTGATTACCTCAAAGTCCATGAACTTGGTCTTTTACCAAGGGCTGAATCACTTGAAAATATCTCTATACACTTGAAAGATCGATCATTAGCCTCTTAGGGGTTCGATTCACACAAATAGGCTAGTGATCTAGAGAGACCTGCTAGACCCACCAACTTCAATCTGTTTACTCTAGCCCGAAACCTAAAGTGAGATACTTGCACTAATAGATAGTCTAACCATTGGCTATGAAATAATGATCTTCAGTTAAAACATAAAATTAGAGCATTAAACCCATTCAACACATATCATGAATCATTGAGTGAGAGACATCATGAATTGAAACCCCAAAGTCTTTATTAATGCAAAAATTCTAGAAGAGCTTAGCTCAGTACAAAAGGTTTCGATCTGGTGCGATCAAGATGACACGAGGAGCTTGGAAGCTTCCTTATATAGAAAAATGAGAGGGAATAACCCCTCCAAGCAGAAATAACGACTAGTTCCATTAATCCATGGCTTAATCCTTGTCCAAAAATTTTGAACCCTTGATTAGCTGGCACAAATCTCCAAAAAAATTGGATTTTCCTTGTTCACTGTGCTGGAAGGGTCAAACTTTGACTTTTGGACCGTAGAGGGCTTCCAAAAAATTGAATTATCGTTACTTGTGCATCTACCTGGCCCAAAAAATTCGAACTACTAGGAAAATAGTCTTTCTGCCCCAACGAATTTCTGGACTGGGTCCCTCTGCCTTGGAAATGAGGCATTTTATCTTTGACTTGAATTTTTCTTTTGAAAATAGCCTCAAATAATTTTTTGATGAATTTTTCACTTGGAAGATAATTAGTTTTCCCTTCATTTTATTTTTTGGATAATTTTTGGCTAATTTAATTTTTATTTTTGCCAGAGATTAAAATAAAAAAGACTTCAAAGGGGATTAATTATTTTCTACCCTCTCTAACAATATTTTGGTAATGGTGTTCTAATTATGAGGAACTTTTCACCAAAAATATTTCCTAGATAACACTTTTATATCAAAATATTACAATATCAACCCTTAGAAGGGGAAATACACATAGACAGATTGTTGACACTCAACCAAATTCTGCGACAAGACACGTGATTTAGTATGAAAAATACATAGACTCGATAAACACTAGGACTCACTTAAGACCTCGTCAATGAGATTCACCCTAGCTTTGGGGTATATTTGGAAGAAAAACTCTGCCAATTATCCGTGTTTACAAACACATAATTTGGGGAGGTTAAAAAACTCCCTAGGATTAAACCCTTTGAGAAGAATCATAGGCTTACCTAGGTATTGTTACATGGCTTAATAATCATACCAGAATCATTTACAATAATATTGTAGAATTTGGGATTACAATGATGAAATTGACAAAAAATATTAATCCACTGCTTTATACTCTGCTTCCTGGACTGTTGACATGTACATGGTCAACAGTCCACAATAATTACTTTACTCTAATTATTGTACTTTTCCTAAGTTAGACTTAGGACAGAAGACAAAAATCACTTACTCCACCAAACAAGCACCTAGAAGAGGCAAATAATGTCTTCCACGTGCTAAAGATACCAAGCCTATACATAAGACCTTCCGAAGCTACCACTCACTTCAATAGGCTTTCTCCTCCACAAGATGCTTTCTTGTTGACCACCTTCCATACGCCATCTCGGACCTTAAGACTTTGAGGACTCGACCTTCTCCTCCACAAGATGCTCTCTTGTTGACTACTTTCCATAGGCCCTCTTGACCATCTTCCCAAGCCACAAGATGCTCTCTTGCCAACTACCCTCTGTAGGACCTCTCAGCCCTCAAAGGTCTGAGGCCTACTCAGTCTTCTCCTCCACAAGATTCTCTCTTGCCAACTACCT
>APFE030032788.1:15126-55737 GCA_000404065.3 Pinus taeda | reverse complement strand
ATTCATATGTACAAAGGTTTCTCTTACACATGAATGCATGGGAACAAGCATGTGCATTGCCAAAGGAATGCTAGTTAATGTCCACGAGGATGACATTGTTGAGGGTGAAACACTAGGTGAAATGGATTTTGGTGTTTTTCTAGAAGAGATAGATGGAAATTGTGAGATATACAGAATTGGGGATAAGTCTATACATTGTTTGCTTAGATGGCCAATAAAGAAGTTGGTGGACAACAAAGGTGTGATATTAAGGGTCAAGGAAAAGTTCAAGGAGCCACCCAAGGAAATGGTGATATGGGATGTTATAGAGGACACAAATCCCTTAAACAATTGGGATGGGTACCTTTTTAATGAAAAAGATAGAAACTCAATTGATATGCATGTAACAAGGCCATATAAAAGGATTAAAGAAGTTATGGCTACAAAAAAAAATTGCAAAATGTCAAACAAAAATAGATGAAGAGAAAGAAATTCGAGTTTTGGCAGCAGATGTATGTTGTAGAAAACATTGTCTTCAACATGTGGATAGGAAGGCCATTGAAGGTGCTAGAAGGGATATGAGACAAATAAATAAAAATGGTATTAGAGAATTTGTCTTGAATTCACTCATGTCAAACACAGTCATGTCAAAGGGCCATGGCCATGGCCATGGCTTACCACCTATTGCTAGAAATGTAAAGGACATGATATTTAATGGGAATATTATTTGTAAGAAAGCATGGTATAAGATACATAAAATTCCTCAAAGCACATTCTATAACTACCAGCATTATTTCCAACATGGACAAATCAAAGCTATTCATGGTAACACCAACACATGTAAAGCACACACAGTGGTAGCCATAGAAATATTGCACAAAATTGTAATCGATAATTCAGATTTTTCACCAAACCAAACACGCCAAGTTGAAGAAGATGGAACATTTGCTTCTTTAAGATTGCTTCCTTCAATTTACACACAAAATTCTTTGTTAAAAGAGATCAATGAGGCTCTTCAAAAGCTCAATTACCCATCAATGTCACAGTCAATAATGAGCAAGATCTGGAATACTAAGTTTCGAGATGTGACATTTTCAAAGAACACCAACTTTAGTAAATGCAGTGAATGTATTATGTTGAAAGCATAAATGAAGTTAACAACTACAAAAGAGTTGGAAGAAAAGGCACAAGGTAGGTTGAAGAAACATAACAAGAATGTTATGTGTGGAAGATATTGCTACTATGCCCATAGAATTATGTCAAAACAGTTTCCAAAGGAGTATTTGAGCATTATCCATGATAAAATGGACAAAACAAAGACTTCAATCCCAAGGCTACGTGTCAAATCAAAATCTATTGTACGAAGAAATTTAGGTTTGTCATTGACAGGTATGCTTACACATGGGCATAAGGCAGGAGGTCTTGGTCATTTCTCCTTACCATTTGTCCATATGGGATCACAATTTACTATTACATCTCTTGCAAAGTGCTTAAGGGACCTTGAAGACCCACACATGGATATGTATGGTGATCTACTTTATGAAAGTGGAATTTCAAGAAACCCACTTACAAATGCATTACTTGACACCTCTATTTACTCAAAATGTCAAGGGTACAAGGATGATTTTATATCTCATAAAAGTTCAAAAAGTCAAAATGTTGATTTTAAACCTCTTCCTCCACATTTGTTGTTACAGTTGGACAATGCAGCAAGTGATAATAAGAACCGCTATCTTTTCATGCTTCTATCACTTTTAACTGCACTTGGAGTCTTCATCACTATTGAGGTTGGGTTCTTGCATGTGGGGCACACCCATGAAGACATAGATGGAACCTACGGAAGAATGTCTTCTAACCTAAAAAGTAAAGATATTTATTCTTTACCTGAAATGATGGATACATATCACATAATTGAAGAAAATCGAGTGTTTCCACCTACACTTATTGATAAGGTCTATGACTTCAAAAGTTTCCTTAATGGATACATCAAGGAGGGAAAAAATGCACTAGTTTGACATCTTAATGTCCAATACTTCCAATTTATTGTACTCAATGATGTTCCAGTACTAAGGTACAAAGAATCAATTAGAGATATTGAGTGGTCAGAACCAGTTGAGTTATGGAATATAGATGATGAAGGCTGACCTATCATTCCCATAGGGAAGCCATCTTTCTTAGCTTCCAAACAAAATGATGTCTATTTAAAAGAACTAAAGGAAGGGATAACATCACACATAAAAATGTGGAAAGACACTATTGGGAATGAGGATTCACCAATTGTTACAGAGAAATGGAAAAAAAAAGTAGTGTATTCGGAAAAATTTCTTGATACATTAGATGGAATCGATAATGATCATAGAATAATAGATGGAATTGATTCATCTTCTGAGGATTTATGGCCCAGGACAAGGCACATTTTTGATGTTGATCATAATGCACTGCAAGTAATCTCAAGGATTATGGATGGAGATTTTGATAATGTGATAGATGAACCAATATATGTTGGACCCAAATGCAACAAGCCAAAACCAACTTTCAATTCGATGATTGATGTTGAGAAAGGAAAGATGTTGCTAGTTAGATCAAGAAATGAGGATGTAGGAGAGATGATTTGGATGGAAAAATCCATCTCAAATATCTTTAGGGATAATGAAAGTGAGAATCTTCATTTAAAGGTTGAATGGTGGAAGCCTATGTCAGGGAAATACAATGGAAAATTTTTAGAGCAATATTGGGTACCAAATCCTTATGACACAGAACTTGGCTCTATTACAATTAATACCATAGTGTTGGCATCGATGCCAAAGAAAGAACATTACAAGAAGACCAAGATAAATAAATATGGTGTAGAAGCCATTCTTGATCTACTTGAGCGAATATCTTAAGAGTAGGTTTATAAGATTCATGAATGTAATTTTTTTTAAGGATCTATTAATAAACATTCAGACACACTTCCATATTTGTTGTATATCAAATATTCTCTTCATATTCTTTTTGGAGGAGTTTTATATTATTTAATATTGCAATGTAATCACGTGTAATACAAATTACATGACAATGCCATAAAATATTTAAGTTTTCAAAGCTTTATTTGACCAACATGACTTCTCACCATATCAAATATGCATAATCAAATTCAATAATGCACTTAAAAACATCTTCTAAACTTGGTCTATTAAAAAAACAATGGAGTACCTAATTAGTATTTTATTTAATATAAACCATTTAAACACTTAATGAATAAATGCTAGACACTAGATATAATGTTTGAGGTGAGTTTTCCTTAATTTTCCTTATTATAATTGATATAAATTAAATTCACTATTTGATTGCCTACTCATTTTAATAAAAACAATAAAATTGATCATTGAACAACAGGAATATAAACTAAACATTTGTAATAAATATCTTAGTCAATTTTCTCTCTTTCCTTTTGTATTTGAAAATAATCAAATTGTACTACTTTGTTACTCTTCTGATTCATGATTGTTTTTGTCATTATGTCAATAATAGTAAGAAAAACAATATTAGTATATTGTTAAATAACTTTATAGGTAAGTTTTTTTTTGCAAAATCTGTTATTCACGAGTCAAATTTAATACATAAATATACATGTTAATGATAATATAAATAATGTAATTAATCTAAGTTTTAGATGAATTTTAATATGTTCTTTTCAATATAATATCCTTAAACACTACAGGAATATAAACTAAACATTTGTAATAAATATCTTAGTCAATTTTCTCTCTTTCTTGTTGTATTTGAAAATAATCAAATTGTACTACTTTGTTACTATTCTAATTCATGGTTGGTTTTGATCATTAAAATGATTAGTAATTGAGACGAGAGGCTCATTTTACAACCTAATATGGGGGGAAAATAAAAATTATGTTCTAAATAGAAAAATAAAAAACAAAAAATATTTTGTAATGTAATTAGAAGTATATAAAATGTGTGAATTAGATGTTTAAATTTTATACTTTTAAAAAAAATTCAGCTAGAGATATAGAGAAACTATTTGAAGATTTATGTTAACTAATTTATGTCAATATCAACTTCATATATATCTATATATAAGAAAAAAAAATTATGGTTGAAATTTTTATTTGGTCGTATATATACTCTATTTAGAATTCAAAAATACAATTTCAACAATGAAAAATAACACATTGTATCTTTCATTCAAAATGTTTGCACGTGAAGAAATTTGATCCCTACATCTGCACTTAAAATGGATCTATGATGGTATATATTGGACACGTTACTATGATCATTTGTCATTAAATAACCTTATACTTAATATATAGCTTGCATATTAATCTATTATTCATTAAGTAAGCCTCAAGTTTTTAACATAATAGTACAAATAATAAATAAAAATAAATTATGCTACTACTCGCATTCAAAAGTTTAATTTGATCTTAAACAAATATTTTCTCCTCAACTCTAAAATGGTGAAAACTTCCTACAATAGTATGTAATGTTGATGGTGATAATGATGATTATCATCCACTAAGACCAATTATGGTATATAAGAAGGTAAAAAGATATTACTAAATGTTATTTCGAATTTTATTGTTATGCTAAAAAACATTAAAAGAAGTGTTTCAAGATCATCGTAATTTTTTTTAGTTAAAAAATCTCAAAGGTTGGTAGCATCACAAATATTTTGAAATTTAATTCCAATATGAGTATAAACTAGATGATCTATGACAGTTTTTAAATCTTCAACCATATTATTAGTGTTGCAAAGGTGATAGCCTTTTTATTGTGCTAACACTCTTTTAGTAATAATCATAACTTAACACATACATGATATTTTACTATATATCAGATTATAATTAAATGGGTTAATAATAGCAACATAGACATCATTATTTTCATAAAATAACCTTAACAAACTTATCTTTTAATATAAACCATAAAAATATTAAAAATAGATAATGTAAGGAATCCACATTAAGATGTGAAAGATTTGCTTTTGCAAGTTTATATAAATTTGTTTTATAAATTTTATAATGATAATTTTTACACAAAAAAATGGTGAATATCTACATTAAAATTAGTGAACTAAGTAACTTTCTAATTCCTCATTTCGAAAAAATTTAATCTAGTTAAAGTTCTAAATAATGGTATATGTTGGACACATTACTAAGATCATTTGTCATTAAACAACTTTATGATATATATTAATCTATTATTATTTAAGCAAGCCTCAATCTGCTACTCACATTCAACATTTGATTTGATCCTAATTTTTTTTTCTCCTCAACTCTAGAATAGTGCAAACTTCCTACAATAGTATGTAATTATGATGGTGATAATGATGATTATCATCCACTAAGACCAAATAAGGTATATAATAAGGTAAAAAGATATTACTAAAAGTTATTTTGAACTTTATTGTTATGGTCAAAATGCATTAAAAGAAGTGTTTCAAGATCATCGTAATTTTGTTTAGTTAAACAATCAAGAAAGTTGGTAGTGTCACAAATATTTTGAAATTTAATTCCAATATGAGTATAAACTGGATGATCTATGAGAGATTTTTAATCTTCAACCATATTACTAGTGTTGCAAAAGTGATAGACTTTTAAATTGTGCTAACACTCCTATAGTAATAATCATAGCTTAACACATACATGATATGTACTATATCGGATTATAATTAAATGGGTTAATAATAGTAACATACACCATTATTTTCATAAAATAACCTTAACAAACTTATCTTTTAATATAAACCATAAAAAAATATTAAAATAGTTAATGTAAGGAATCCAAATTAAGATGTGAAAGATTTGCTTTTGCAAGTTTATATAAATTTGTTTTATAAATTTTATCATGATAATTTTACACAAAAAGATGGTGAATATCTACATTAAATTAGTGAACTAAGTGACTTTCTAATTCCTCATTTTGAAAAAACTTAATATAGTTAAAGTTCTAAATAATGGTATATATTGGACACATCACTAAGATCACTTGTCATTAAATAACTTTACACTTAATATGTATCTTGCATATTAATCTATTATTCATCAAGCAAGCCTCAATCAACTTTTTTATTAACATAAAAGTACAAATAATAAATAAAAAAAAATTATGCTACTACTCACATTCAACATTTAATTTGATACTATTTTTTTCTCTCCTCAACTCTAAAATGGTGCAAACTTCCTACAATAGTATGTAATTATGATGGTGATGATGATGATTATCATCCACTAATACCAAAAATGGCATATAAGAAGGTAAAAAGATATTACTAAAAGTTATTTCGAATTTTATTGTTAATATGCTCAAAAAGTATTAAAAGAAGTGTTTCAAGATCATCATAATTTTGTTTAGTAAACAATCAAGAAGGTTGGTAGTGTCACAAATTTTTTGAAATTTAATTCCAATATGAGTATAAACTAGATGATATATGAGAGTTTTTTAATCTTCAACCATATTATTAGTGTTGCAAAGGCAATAGACTTTTAAATTGTGCCAACACTTTCTCAGTAATAATTGTAGCTTAACACATACATGATATTTACTATATCTGATTATAATTGAATGGGTTAATTATAGTAAAATACACATCATTATTTTCATAAAATTACCTTAAGAAACTTATCTTTTAATATAAACCATAAAAACTATTAAAATAGATAATGTAAGGAATCCAAGATTAAGATGTGAAAGTTTTGCTTTAGCAAGTTTATATAATTTTTTTTATAAAGTTTATCATGATAATTTTTACACAAAAAATGGTGAATATCTACATTAAAATTAGTGAACTAAGCGACTTTCTAATTCCTCATTTTGAAAAAACTTAATCTAGTTAAAGTTCTAAATTCTAGATTCATTGAATACTTCCAAATTTAATGAAATTTGTGTTAAAAGATAGAGGGAGTCAAAGTTGGGCCTATTAAAGGTCAAAATCCTGGAGAACCCGTGACCCCGAAATCATGTAACTCATTAGAAAATAAATTCCAAAAAGCTCTAGAGACCAAGGGACCAGGGATCTATCAACTGTCGGAGTCGGGAATGTTTACTAATGAAATCTAGCGACCCTGGAACCCCATAACCTTTAGTGCATCGAGATTGAACCATTTAGAAAGAAATTGTTCACACAACAAAGGATCAGGGACCCTTTTCTCTCTCCTCTAGATCATCTGTCATAACTTATGTCAGTAATAGACCATTGGGAGGTGGACATGAGGAAAGAAATTTTAGAGTTTTCGGGTAACTAAAGAGCCCATATATGTATGACACATGGACCGACCACAGGTTGACTTGTGGTCTAGTTGATATCATCATAACGTCATCCCAACAACATACCCTAGAGGGTCAGAATCCCGTAACTGGTTTTTAATTCACAGAAGGGGACCGGGCTACAAGGAGTAGGGAACAATAGTAGAGAAATCCCAGAACCTCAGAATCCCATAGCCATTTCTAATTGCATTTCAAGACCAGAGCACTAGGGCATCTGGGTTCCGACTCAACAGTGAGGAAGTTTTGGGCAACACCATTTTCAGCACATAGGAGTTGCGAAGTGGCAGTGGGCCTTCCCCCACGTTCCAAATGTAAATGGTTAAATAATGATCACCTATGGGGAAATTCCCATCCATCTTGAAGCGGCCTCACTCGAAAGAAGCTCTGATAGGTAAACAAGTGTAGTAGTTAAGCTGATGCTTGCCCTCGAAAAGTCAGAGTCAATAAAGTGAATCACGCTATTTGACGGTCATGATTAATTTCAAGGGGTTGAACCTTGCCTTTAAGTCCACCTAAGAACCCTCTAGAGGGGGTTAAATGGGCTCACCACTTATCACACCAGCGTGGTGACCACGCCAGCAACAAGGACCACTATCAGGTGAGCGTGGCAAGTGAGCATGAGACCATTTGATGGATCACCCTCCTCCCTTGCTCTCCACCCAATCTGATTTTTCCATGTGTCTCCCCCATGTCATCTCATTGTTTTCCTTCTTAAAATACCTCGTGCACTAACCGTTTCACCCTGTGAGTTGACCATTGCAATTTAAATTTGTCTATTTCAAACTATTTTGTGTCTAATAGCTCCACCTATTCACAGCTACCTTCGCCTGATTGTTAGCTAGTGTAAGGACCTCCATGCACCCACAACTTCCTGTTTCCTCCACTTACCAGGTAATTCACAGTCTCATTGTCCTTGCACAAGTATCACCATGCTCAAATTAAAACAGGGCTCATCAAAAAAATAATAGCCAAAACCCTCGGGCCACACCAAACCCTTAATGGACACCGAGGGGAAAATTCACGATTCCTCTTGCCCTATAAACCTATTTGACCTTCAT
The DNA here is from genome assembly GCA_000404065.3 of Pinus taeda. Lineage (NCBI taxonomy): Eukaryota > Viridiplantae > Streptophyta > Pinopsida > Pinales > Pinaceae > Pinus > Pinus taeda. Next base: position 47,434 of record APFE030032788.1, on the reverse strand, counting down.
TTTGACTTCTATGTCCCCTACTTGAACAAGGAAGACCCCTTCTGAGTCATTGAGTCAGGACTATATCACTTAGTCACCCTAATGATATACCCTTTCCCAGAACTCATATCTTGGCACATGGCCACCTTCGTTAAAGAGAAAAATTGGTGTATTTCCTCCAATTGCGAGAAACTCCTAGATGTAACCTTTGAATTGATACACAATGCCTTCATTTATCCGAAATAAAAAAATTTGGAGAAGTTTAAAGAGACCACACTCTTCTATGATTATATTGGGCTCTCAGTTGGAGAGAAACAAGTCTTTCTCCAATTAATTCTGGCCCCAATTGCACAATTACTTGCCAACCCGAAAACCCTTCCCATTTCCTTGTCTCCATAGTTTCTGCAACCCATCCTGTCTGTCATCCTATTACTATTTGGTCAGGACGAGAAAACAAATGTCTCCAAACTAGCCTTATTGCTTTTACATAATATGGTGAAGCCATACATTCTCCTTGGCATTTCCTCTTTCCTGCTAGAAGCCATTAAGTTCCAGTGCAATCAATACTACTTGGCCTCCTCCTTCAGATATTACTTGATATTTATTTAATTATTCCTTTAGAATCATTTGGAATAATTTGACTACCTAGGCCTCAACATTGTAGACTCCCATAAGCAAAGGAAATATGTGGTTGACTAGGACAATTCTCTGAAGTAGAAGCCAACAATGAGGGGTTTTCACACTTTCTCTCTACTTTCATGGCCACTGCTTATAAAATTATCAAAAAAGAGCCGCTCCTAGAGTCTTATCCCAACAAAGACAAATTTTTTAACTCACCAAGGATGCTAGGGTGGGTGACTAGTATTTGTTTGAAGACTACACCAAAATTAGATTATATGGATCTGAATTTGGCCCTTGCTAGTTTCCTATATTTATGCCCATGAGGATTTTTTCCATGGAGTTCCTCGGGCAGAGCTCAAAAGTAAAATAAATCCACTTTGTCGCTACCAAAAAGGGCTATATGTTTAAGCTTCCCATGAATATAGGTACCTTCATTGTGAACTCTAGACAAGCTTTCCAGCAAATGGAACTTATGTTAAAGGAGTTGAACTTTGAAATAGGAGAAGTGTGACATTGTGATCCTCATGGTATTATTTATAATAGAAGAAAATAGATTAATGCCTCTTCCTATGAACATGAACATAAACCAAATTTATAATGGAAGGCTAATCTTGATTCATGGCCCATCAATACAGAGATGGAAATTGAGAAACCAAGCACAAAGGCAAAATATCAGAAGAGGAGTATTGATTCGGCAGGAGATACTGAGATGGACGAGGCATCCTCGACTAAGAAAGAAAAGCTCTAGGAGTAGAAAGATGAAGAGATTGAGGTCAGATTGGCTGAGAATAGCCTATACCAACCATACTTCCAAGTGAAATTATAGGATCCCCAACAAGATTTCACCTCTAGTTCAAGTGAGGTAGAAATTCTAGGTTCAATTGGAAGCACATCAACACCGAGCCCTAAATGGGAGGAAAGGAAGATAATAGAGGAAAGGAATAAGAAGTTTAGGGATGATATGTTCTCACAATTGGCCTCTCATTCAATGCCATATCAGACCAGGCTCTTGGCTGCCATGGACCTGGAAGGAAATCATATGAAGTTTTTCTTGTGTCACCCTTCAGTGCAGCCCCTCAAGTACAATGAACTTATATTTTGACATGAATAGTGTCCCCTTGCAGGATAAAATAAATCTACATATGAAGGCAGGGGAGATGATATATAGTGAGTTAAGCAAAGGATCCTTGACCATCAACAAGACCGAGAAGTTATTGGAGAAGGTACCTACTAAGTTAAAGAAGGAGAAGGCTAACTCAAGCGCCCTCCATCTCCAAAATGAGGGCTATAAGGAGATAATTGTCAATATGGGTGTGGATCCAAGTTATAAAGCTACTGTAGATGTTAACATTAAGGGCTCACAGTCAGAAATATAGTCGTTGAGGAAGAAAATTTAAATGCTTGCTTCCGAACATATACAAACCAAAGAGTTGGCTTAGGTTGAAAATGAGAAGGAAATCCTAACCAAGGAATTGATTGAAAGGAATAATGAGGTGGTAGCACTCAAGATGAAGGTGGATGAGTTTCAACAAAAGATTGATTCCCATATATTTGTGGTGGTTATGCCACACAACCCACAAAACCCCATTGAGAAGTTAACAAAGGCCCTCAGAGATCTACAATTTTTAGAGAGCGAGCTTAAAAAAATCTAGATTGACTTGTACAACACCAAGTACATGCAGGAGAATAAGGAGAAAAAAATCAAGTCCACCTAGGCAAGTATGGATCAAATTAATAATAAGTATTAGGTGGCGCAAGACGAGATTGAAGCACTTAAGAACAAGTTGAAGGGAAACATGGCCCTCGTTGAAGCTAGGCAGACAATGTGGGAAGATATGATCTATGACATAAAGAAATTATGAGAACATCTAAAATTGGTTGCAGAATAAAAGGTTACAGTAAAGGCCACCGAATTCTTTGTCCTGTCTTTCAAGGAGGAGGATGTTAAGAATTCCAACACTGTCGAGAGATTTATCAAGCTCCTAAATGAGAAATCAACTAATAAGTTGAGGGAAATAGACATTATTTATAGGATAGATGTGATAATGGAAGTTTCCAAAATGACTCAGAAGAAGGAGGCAAGGGATAGAGTTGAAGCGTGTGTGAGTGAGCTAGAAAATTTAGTTGCAACATTCAACTCTAATTTTGACTAGAGAACTAGGGCAGGGTTACCTAGCTATTGGGATTTCCAAGGAAATTTGCTACCATGGGAGTAGTATGAGAAATTATTAATTGAATCCAAGAGCAAGGTATACTCATCTCATGAAAATACTGCCACTCTCAAGGGCAGGACCATAGTGAATTATATTTAAAGATACTTTCAGCTACTATGGATTGTGAAGACCTTGTTTGTGGCCAAGTCAAATTACACTAAGCTCACAAATTTAAGGATGGCATACAATATTCTTTTTCACACTTCCACACTAGATCCATTTCTATGGAAAAAAAAATGATGAGTTGGTTAACCCATCATGATTTTGGATAGTAGAACATGGGTCCACATCGAAAGATCAAGTGAGCCAGCAGTGAATTTTTTTTTCCTGATTTGGAATCATGACATACCACTATCATTTTGAAATTTTGTAGATATTTTATTTTCAAGAAGGAATGAACTTTGCTGTGTAATAATTAGGAAAGTCTGGCCATTGGCACTCTTGCACAACTGATTAGTTAGATAGTTGTAGCACTTCAATATATTTTCATAGCTATTTTTGTTGGGACTCTCCCTATAAAATGTAAGAATAAATCATTTGTAGGGGTTCAAATTTATATTCTAGAGGCCATAATATTCTATAATTTTTTGCAAGCTCTGAAGCTTTATGAAATGTATGTTGTCCTCAAGGATTAATGAAGAATTCTTTGATGATTCCAAGAACTGATATGTGGAGTATGTGTTTCTGTCTTTGTTTATCAATTTCATATGTGTTTTTTCCCTCTTAGAAATCATGTAATTGTAGATGTTGGAACTCAATATTGTATGTCAGATTTATATATGTCATGCTATGACAAATGGTACCTGTGATATGTGTTATTGAATTCCTTAAAATGCACTCCATGGTTTCTAATTTTGTTCCCTTTCTCTATCCATAATGCTACAGGAATTTAGTACACATGATTCTATCACTAGCCCTCTGCACCATATTTCTTTCTTTTATTTCTTGTTTCATCTATACTACAACAATCGAAGAAACTCCACTCTCTTTGTGTATGCCACCCTAACTGGGCATTAAGTCTTTGGTTTAAAATATTGTCAATATATGAAATGTGATTTTCCTCTGAGTAAAATAATTGAACTAGGTTTAAATCATTTTACATTTAACTCTTGAGTAGCATTGACTTATCTTCAAGAGACTTTAAGATGTCCTAGGCAATAACCCTTCTCCTAAACCCGTGGGATGTCTCTAGGAGCCATTGTCAGTGAATGAATTAGAATATATTTCCTTGGGTATGATTTTGGAACATTCCTTTTGTATGGTGAGAAAAAGAAGTGTGGGTTGATACTTCTCATCTAACATAGTCCTTAGACTGTAACCCTAGCTTTTAGAAGATGTCATACTCGTTTAGATACCTCTCAGCAGAAAATTCCTATCTTTGACTCAGAAAGAATTATATCCAGAAGAATATAGAGAGAAAGAACCCCAAGAACTCTAGATCCTATTGTTTTTCCCCAAAGGCCTCAACTTCTAGCTCTCAGAATGCTGAGATAAGATACCATGAAACCTCATCTAGGGTTTTAGAGTTTTTGTAATAGAATTTTCCCCCATTTGATTTTAATTTTCCGGAACCAAAGTCTGAAGAGGTTTCTACCAGTTCTGATCCTTTTTCATTTCATACCTTCCGATAATTTGAATAAGTCAACGGTGTTCTTATTACTAATCCATATGAATCCCCCACAATTACCTCACACCAAATCTTACTTATTGTTATCCATCCAACCTCTCACACAGGCCCTGCAACAAATATTTTTCAACCTCCTCTGAAAAATATGGTTGTCCCTAGATTTTTACTCAACATATATGTTCCTCTGAATCTACAACAACCTGTGGATGCAATGCCCCAAGACTATCTCAAGCTCTTTCCTAGATTCATTGGGGAAGATGATGCCACAACCCAAAATCATATTGAGATATTCTGTGCATTTGCAGAAAACTTGAATGTAGAAAATTTGGATGTAGTGTTGAGATTGTTTGTTTAGTCTTAGAATGGGGAGGCTAGAAAATGGTTCAAGACCTTGCCAAACAACCCAATGAACACTTGGGAGGAACTAGAGAACACATTTATGCAGAAATGGGGAGAGAAGAAATACCATGGATATTTCTGGACTGAATTTAATGCACTAAAGAAAAGGAAAAATGAAGATGTCAGCGAATTTATAAATAAAATTGTTAAACTGTATAACATCTTGTCGGCTGAGATTAAACCTCCATAGGCAACAACTGAGGTGGTGTTTGTTGGAGCCTTTGAGTCATATTTTGGGTTTATCCTCAGAGAGAGGAAATCCCTCACATTGGACCAAATCTAGACTGATGCTCTAGAAGTTGAAGCAAAATTTGCATTTGTAGGTAAGTCAAAAGGAAAGGGAGAACATAGTGATAAGAGAAGAGGAAAATAGGAAGCCAAATCCTCTAACCAAGTTAGGGATGCTCAAGAGTAGAAGTTGGATGAGATGAATAAGTTTATTAGAAACATTTCAAAAAAGCTAGTGAAGCTAGTGTTGGAAAAGCAAATCCTCCTCAACAACTCCAACAAGGCCGCAACCGAAACTTCAATCCCCAATATAGGAGACCTCCTTTGCAACTATTACAAAGAGAAAGAAAAGACTAGTAAGATCAAATAAAACCTCCCCTATATTTAAAGATGATCATGAGGAAAGTATTGAAGATGCTATTGAGGATCAAGAGAATCAATAATCAACTCTTTCAGAAGAAGAGCATGAGACAAAAGCATAGGGAGGAGAGGAGGATGATTATAATGTCCCTTTCGATGAAGAAGTGATATATTCTTATTGTAAGGAGTTTTTTAATTTCATGCAAGCACAATTGCATAGTGTTGGGCCATAGAAATGGTATGATTCTTCTCTTTATTTTCTTAGTTAATATTATGTTTTCCAAGAATTTTATCTTTAGTTTGTAATAATTCGGGAAGAAAAGGGTAATGAAAGTCAATTAATGGTATTGTCATTAATTTGAGTATTTTAGATAACATAGATATTTAATATAATTAAATTGGTGTGCAGAATGATCTGATTAGCAATTGTTGTTCCCTCAGAGGAATGCAGAGCATTTAAGCATGAACCGGTCGTTACCTTATTTATGGAAAAGTCAGCTCAAGGCACACACATGATCGAAAAAGATAACTGAAGGATATGTTAATTACTATTCAATAATCTTATAGTTAGGATGAGAAATCAATATGACTAAAATAAGGAGGAAACGGGGACAAAACTTTACCTCTTCTTCTTTACTATGAAATTGTGAACAACAAATCTATTTTGAAGTTCTACAAATTATTCTGGAAATCATTTTGATATTAATGAAATCATAGAAGACTCTGTTTTAGTTTTCTTGCATTGAATTTCCTCAAGGTAGTGCTTCTGGAGACCTTGGGCCCAGTCCCTGGAGGATATGCTGTCTGTTTTGTATCATTACCATCTGCTTATTCACTATACGATTATTGGTTGTGTTATTGGTTGTTCCTTTTTCATAGCAGATAATTGATTGAACTTTATGTTTTATAATTCTGTTGAATATTTCCAGAAATTGTTGATTGAATTGCGTGAATTAGTTGCATAAGCTTAGAGGTTTGATTATGTGAATTTTTTGAATTACTTCGGAAAAGCGAGATTCAGAGTAGTAGTATGTATTAATTGATTTTTCTTATGCATGTAATTTGTTGAGACAACTCTGAAATATATAAGGTGATTGGTGAGAAAGAATAGATCTCTTTTATGAATCTTGAAACTTTAGCAGTAGGAAGTAAGACACTTGTTGTTATGAACGACTTACTTCTATAACAATTCGATAAGATTTAGTATTTCATGTGATTATTTCATATAAATGGCCTCATGTGCCTTTATAATTTATAATTTTATCCCTGCATAGACTGTGCCGACAACCTTGAAATAAAAGACGAATCCCAGGTTGAAAAAATTAATGAAGGTAGGATTAAGTTGATTTCTAGGAGTCAGCTTAGTGCCCAACACATAGGAGATATGATTTGAGATCTAGAAAAATATCCCAGACACAAGACCAAAATAAAGAAATTGTCCAACATGCTAACCCCAAACAAACTGATAAGGGGAAAAAATTGCCAACCCTGATCTACCAACTGAAGGAGAAACCTCCCACCCCATTCATTCTAAATCTGAATCTACAAATAAAGAGAAAATACCAATGTAAACAAAGTCAATACATCAAGAAAACAAAGAGCCAATTGAGCCAGTGAAGGTGGATAGGAATGCCTTTATTTTGAGTTTACAAAAAGAGTTAGAGAAGGTCAATATATTTGTTCCCTTGACTGAAATGTTGAAACAACCTGCTTATAAAAAACAAGTCTCAGAATTCATGGATGTGTCTCATATTGCCTCATTAGAAGACAATTTAAATTTACACGAAGAAAGGTCGGTAGTCATGTTTGGCCCACATGTGTATGAGCAATACCCTTCCACGCCTCCATTCTATGTTACCCTAGTGATTCATGATATATTGTTGCATAATTGCATGCTTGATTTAGGGGCTTCTCATAATATTATGGCTTTGATTGTCATGGAACAATTAGGCCTGCAAATAACAAAGCCATATAAGGAATTGTATTCCTTTAATTCCAAAAGAGTGAAATTCCTTTGGATGATCAAGGATTTAGTGGTTAATATTTCTCAAATCCCTGTGAAGAGCGTGGTAATTGATATTGTGGTTGTAGACATTCCACAAGATTTGGTATTCTCCTCTCCATATCATGGGGAATGAAGCTTAGATGATCCGTCAAAATAGATCTTACATATGCCATTATTCTAGTGTTTGGTGGAGAAGAGCACATGAAGTATAGAGAATCCAAGTTTGTAAAAATTTTAACTAGAGCAGATAATTCAAACAAATATCTTGTAGATGGCCAAGAAAAGTATTTTTAATGCTTTCTGCTAGAAATGGATGATCAATTTATGCAAGATACCTAAGTGAAAATTCCCTCACAGGCCAATCAAAAACAAGTGAAATTCGGCTGTATGTGGAAGTTATACTTCGATGGAGCCTACTCTAAGGAAGGAAATGGAGCAGGAGCGTTGTTGAGATCCCTAAAAGTAATGACATTCATCTTTCATATAAGTTGGAATTTGACAATACAAATAACATCGTTGAATATGAAGCATTGGTGTTGGGCCTACAAGTTACTAGAGATATGAAATTGAATGTTTGATAGTTTTTGAGAAACATATTAAGAATCATTGACAAACCAAACACCTCAGGTTAAAATCCTACAAAAATGAGGTGTGGGACCTAGTTGAGAATTTATTTTTGGCATTTAATATTCAATTTCTTCCCAAGGAGTATAACATAATGGAAGATTCCTTGGCAACAACATCCAACACTTTCAAGCCCCCATAAAATCCCCTATACAGGTATGAAGTGGAATTTAGGCCCAAATCCTCAATGCTTGATAATGTGAAATATTATTTACCAGGTGTTTGAGGGTGAAGATCAGATTAAAAGGTTTATGGAGGTGATTGGAGAATTTTCTAAGGTTGTAATAGACCAAGAGGGTGAAGATTGTAACACCCTTCTCCCACATCTACCTAATTAACTGGACAACCGAGATAAACATGTGACAATAAGTTACTCTGGTATGATTCGACTCCTTATGTGTTAGTTAAGGAAGTGGAACCGACGGAACACATCATGCAAAACTTCCACATCAGCAACAAAACTCCCAGGAGCCATCCCAACCACTTAGGTAACCAACCCCTGAGACCAACTTAAGTTTTAATGTACTAAACCCCTGGACGCTCCCTTGATATGGATCGGGGTGCATCTAGGAGGCTCCAAAAGCTCCCACAACAAGGGAAATGGAGATTCCTTGGACTTTTCCCCCCAATGTTGTGTCCACAACTCTGGGGTTTATGCCAATTTTTTAGGACCAGAGCCCAAGTCACTACCCAGAACTCAATGAAACCTTTAGAATTGAAATTTCATAGTGGAACAAAGATATATTTGCAAAAACATCAACAAGGAATAGACTGGACCCCTACTAGCCTGACATGCATTTCGTCAAACATGTCACAAACATGAAAGCTACAGGTATTAACAACATAATTGAGCATAGGGGTCTCATACTTATCTAAGAATAACTAAGAAGCTTTGATGCCTCAACACATTAACTGCAATTTCATCTATTAGGCCATATATACATTGTTCATTCATTTACAACTAAAAAAATGATATGAGCCAAACATCATGACAATCATAAAACTCATTTATAACCAGCATATAAACATCAGAGATGTTAAGCATAGAAAAGCCATATAAACCACATATAAACCAGTATAATACTCATGAATTAACAAGGAAAAATAACCACGTATTAATGATGCAAAGGTCAACTAGTTTTTGGACTTCCATGAAGCACCCGACCATCGACATGGTTGACCCAAATATCTCTTCATCCGGCCACCCTCGTGCCATATTCCAAGCATGAATGTGGGATACCGTGGAAAAACCCATAAAAATCGAACCAGGACTTCCAGAGGCCAAACCACCTCAACCCATCAAACAATGATTCCACCTCATGGGCGGACATCACAAACCATCACCAAATTGGTCTCTACCCAAGCCTTCCGGGGCTCCAGAGTGTCCAAATAAAGATTCCAGGACTAGTAACTCAACCCACCAAGGGCTTCCAAAGTGTTTTTCCAACTAAGGCTTCCAGGAATAGTAACTCAACCCAAGCTATTGCAAGGCTTCCAGAGCGTTTGTCCAACCAAGGCTTCCAGGAACTAGTAACTCAACCCAAGTGAAAGAAAACATGAGAACCAACTAGAAATACAAAGAAATGAACCCACAACACCATGTGTATCCCATAAATGGAAAGGATAGGTAAATCCACTATCAATCCAGGCAATACTCCATGCCAATGATAGATCATGACCAATAAACCACATGCATGTTCCATGCATGCCAAAACTAGTGAGGAAAACATACATGCATCTTGATACCTACAAGTAAAACCCACTGTAACTACTAATCATGATGTCCTCTTGAGCTTTCCTGCTCTTCCTTTGCCTTATTTCACCAAGCATCCAAGTATGCCACACTTTCCAAGAGTCCTCCAAGAAAACTCTAAGTGTCCAAGAGTATGAGAGAGAGAGAATAGAATGAGAGATCCCAAAACTAAACTAACAAGAAGTTTACACAAACCAAGCCTGAACAAAAAAAATTTTAATTGATCCTTAGAAGCCTTTTTTATGAATGAGGCCTCTATTTTCTTCATTTTCCAATATTTTCACAAATAAAATACCGATAAATGCCTCATGCCTTTCCTAAGCCTTTGTCATTGCCTTTGCCAATTTCCTTAGCCATTAATAAACCGAAGTGACACCCACCAGGATGTTTTTCCCACCATGCAACTTGGAATACATATCCCATGAACTTGGTCTTATATTTTTTTACATGAATTTTTAACCAGGGTTGTTACAAAACCCTCCCCCTTGGGGGGACATCATCCTAGGTGTTCAATGACACCTATAACTATGTTAGGAAACCAGCTCACAAAAATATAGAAAAGATAGATGAACATTTTAGAAATAAGCCTCTTTGAGGGGGCAAACTCCTTTACATTACATGAATGAACAATTCTTAGATGATACAAATGACAAGACCTCCTTTCTATATATCAGAGTCTAAGGGGTCATAATATAATCAGAGCTGACATAACAATAATAATGTAAAGGCACAATAATAACAATAGTGGGCTTCTATGGGGCATAATACTAAAAATATGGAGACTACATGGGTACAACAATATAATAAGGGGGTTGTACTAATAACAATAAGGGGTTACATTGGTAGTATATGGGCCTAACATGCCCCTCTCCTTCAAAAAGTGTTGTCCTCAATGATTGAGTAGTTCTTGATGCTTCTGCATAAAATTATTGTCCTCCCATGTGGAATCTTCAGCGGGTAAGTTCTTCCACTTGATGAGATACTCTAAAATTGATCAATTTCGTAGCTTTCATGTTCTTGTTTCTGTGACTACTCCAGGTTCCAATATGATTTTTCCTTCCTCTTAAAGTTCTGGAAATATTGTTTGAATTGGGATATTCTGCAACTTTTAAATGAGTGGCCACACTTCTTTTTCCTTCTTCTATTCATCCCTTGCTTTGTTTATCCAATCTAGTTGGATAATATAAATAACACAAAACAATGCGTCCACATCCTCATCCTTTATGGAGAGTGCATATACAACAAACAATTTCTTCCCTTTTATGTAGATGATGTCAAAGTCATAACCCAACATATTTGTGACCCATTTTTTCTATTCTTTTAAAGATAATATTTGTTCTAAAAGGAATTTAAGCTTGTCATGATCCATTTTTACCTTGAAGTGTCTTCCCATTGGATAAGGTCGCAATTTCTTAAGTGCATGTAGTATTGCCAACATTTCCTTCTCATACATAGCTTGCTTGAGATGTAGCCGTAAAAATACCCAATCACCTACATCAAATTTTCTTTCACGGCGATGTTGATCTACCTGTTGTTTCATTCAATTTTGCACCAAAGTGGCATTATCCTTTAAAAGTTGGAGCACTTGTTGTTGATGCTCGATGTGATCTTTCACTGCTTGAACCTTTTTCTTCTTGATATGTCCTTCTATCTTGAGAGTTTGAGGAGTGGTAATTTCTTCCAATTCTTTACAAGATGTGGTCGGATTCATTTCTTGATGCTCGATGTGATATTTCACTTCTTGAACATTTTTCTTCTTGATATGTCTTTCTATCTTGATAGTTTGTGGAGTGGTAATTACGGTCAATGCATTACAAGATATTGTTGGATTCATTTCTTCTTTCTCGATGCGATCTTTCACTTCTTGAACCTTTTTCTTCTTGATATGTCCTTCTATCTTAAGAGTTTGAGGAGAAGTAATTATTTCCAATGCTTTACAAGATGTGGTCGGATTCATTTCTTCTTTCTCTAGAGTTGGTTCCTGGTGTATATACTCTTCTTTTGACGTTTTTTGATCCATTTCTTCCTCCTCTCCACAATCAATGTAGAATAATTTCTTCTCAGCACACTTATGACCTTTAATGTATTTTTTATCACTGTTGTAACAAAGCCCTTTTTCTCTTTTTTCTTCGAATTGTTGTGGTGTAACCCTTGTAGGTTGTGGAAGGCTAGAAGAAATAACACTTCCATCTTTATAGTTGTGAGGGATATACTTCCTTGTTACCATAATTTTTCTTTCCACTTTGTAAATAAGCTATTTTTCTATTTTTTCTTCCAATTTTTGTGGTGTTTCTCTAAAGAAGGTGTTGCTCTTTGTATCGTCATAATGTGCTATAATTTCCTCCGTGAAAATTGACCACGTAACAGGTGGTTTACGAGAACAAAGCCCTTTATACCATAAAAATTGATCTTGTTCTAAATATGAAGATGCAATACATACCTTTTGAAATAGTGGTACACCATGTAGATCAAAACATTTCCCCATCTGTAGTATCCAATTTAACAAATCCTTGCCATCAAACTTCCTTATCTCGATTTTTCTTGATTTTAGTAAGTTGATCTTGAAACGACTGTAACTCTGTAATGTCAGATCTCCAAGTTCTGAAATTTCTTCTTACGGTAGCTCTCTGAGTTCTCTTTCTAACCTCACAAGTCTGATAAGAATTTGATTATCCAAGAAAGCGTTATGCCAAATCTCCCACGGTGACCTGATTATAGACTAGTTCAGTAGAGTGAACTTGTACAACGTGCCACATCTCATTGTTTCAACCTTAGTACCTAAAACTGATTTACAGAAAACTAGAGGTAGTCCTCTTTCTGAAACTTCTTACGAAATTTGAATATGATGCACAGAACAAAAGTTATGATGGTTTTCCCAAGGTGACCTGCTTGGAATGTAATTTGGGGGTCTGCAAAAATCCTAACTTCCTCAGATAATATCTTCGCAAATTTAGCGAGATGAGATCTGAAATTCAGAGCCTAGGTTCAAATCAATTTTGTCTTAAATGGGGTTTTGTTTTTGCTTCTGAAACTTCGTAGAAAAAATTCTAGAATGACTTGTTTTAGATGAAATTCTGGAGTTTGCAAAAACCCTAACTTCCTTAGATCATATCTCTGAAAAAATAGCGCGAAAAGATCTGAAATTTGGACCTGAGCTTTAGTGCGAGATCATCTCAAATTGTTTTTTTTTTTAACTTCTGAGATGCCGCAGAAAGAAAGTTATAGTGAACATTCCACAATGACCTATTTGGAGCAGTGAAACCTAAGAATCCAATGCTCTGATACCAAATGTTAGGAAACCAGCTCACAAAAAGATAAAAAAGATAGATGAACGCCTTAGAAATAAGCCTCTTCGAGGGGGAAATCTCCTTTACATTACAAGAATGAATAATTCTTGGATGATACAAATGACAAGACCTCCTTTCTATATATAGGAGTCTAAGGGGTCATAATATAATCAAATTCGACATAACAATAATAATGTAAGGGCACAATAATAACAATAGTGGGCTTCTATGGGGCACAATAATAACAATATGGGGACTACCTGGGTACAACAATATAATAAGGGGGTTTTACTAATAACAATAAGGGGTTACACTCATAGTATAGGGGCCTAACAAACCAGGAAACTGGTGAAAACAAGACATACTACCTATGGATCTTTATAACATATCTTGTTGTAGTATTTACAATGACCACAGTTGAAACATGACAAACATATTGTTTGCTGGAGCTTTATAACACACCTTATTACGGTATTTACAATAATAACCACATATACACACATACACATTTCATTCACCCAACAAATAATCATACTGTCTATGGAGCTTTATAAATCCAGCTCGATATAATATTTACAATAATATACACATATGCACATTTTCTCAACCAACAAATAAAAGGATATGATTCCCTTATCAATCAACAAGGGAATCTAGAGGTTCACATCTCCACCATCAAAAGTAATACCAAAATTCACCTCCTTCCTAAGAATTCTAGAATCTACTGCCAAAGTCAAACTGCATCCAATGTCCAGCGCTATAATCCTGTGACACTTTTCCTCTCAATGAACCATTACCGACTGATTTTTCCAGGGCACACTCTCAATGTGCATTTGATTCCATATGGAAATTCTAATGACCAAAACAATATATACCCGACCTTCCCTTCTCTACTACATAGTCCCCTAGGAAATTTGGTCACCCGCTTCCATGCAGTCACACACCTTCCAAGTTCTGTTGGCACCCCCATCCCGGGTAGCCCATCCCTCAGCGAGGTTTCATCGCATCGGAAGGTCCAAAAAAGCCAAGGCATATATCTGCCTTAAAGCCATCATACTAGTTATAACATGCTCATGGAAATCAATGGACACTATTGGGTACTAGTATCCCACAATGGCGCTGCTCCTGAATGCTTTACCAACATACTATTGCATGTTCCAATTCCTTTTGTTGTTATTGCTAATGCTTGACATCAATTTCGACCCCCCAACTGGGAATTCCATGCTTTCCTTTACCAAGCACATAATTTCCATTAGATTCAAAATAAATTAAAATAACTTCAAATCATAGCTCATTGGTGGGCCATCAACAAGGTACACTTGCAATTTTGTTCGCTTCCTATTACAACAAGTCAAAAAAGAATCATTGACCAAATCATCATGTATAAACATATCACATCAGGTTAGCTCAAAACACAACCATCATAGATCAAAATCATAAATCACATGTAACCATCATAAACCAGAATCATAGATCACATGTAATCACCATACACACAGAATCATAAATCACATGCATAATAAAACTAAAATAAAATACTGATACTTATCCTTTAATCAATCCTTAGCTTCTACCTTTGTCCTTATTCGATGCGTACACTAGATCGGTTTCGACAGCCAACAAACACCCAATGCCTTCTCCTCAACCATGTTCACATACACATAGTGTGCATCACACACATACAACCACACACGATATATAATACCATGAAATACATGCACCTACACTTGACATACCACACATACACATACACCCAATGTACAACACAACACAATACATACTCCTACATCTGGTGTACACCATAACGCACTACATACACCTACACTTGATGTACAACACATCACAATACATACTCCTACATTCGGTGTACACCACAACACAATACACACACTTACACCTGGTGTACAACACAACACAAATATGTCCATAGAGTGCAGCACAATGGATACACGTCACGATACTACGACTACACAATGCACATACATAGTACCACATCCTTGCAACACAATGTGTACGACATGCGCACAATTCCACATGTACACCAGTACCATATGTACAAAATGTACAGAGTACAACCTGTACATAGCACCACCTACACAACATGTGCATAACATCACATGTACACGACACCACCTAGATAATGCACACACAATGCCACATGTACACTACACCACCTGTACAACGTACACGCAATACCACATGTACATAGTACCACATGTACACGATACCACATGCACACAACATCACATGCATGACATGTACACAACACCACATGTCTAATCATGCACACAACACCATATGTACATAGTACCACTTGTAAAACATGCACACAACACCATGTGTACATATCATTGCTTATAGAACATGTACATATCATCATATGTACACAACATTGCATATCCAACATGCGCACAACACCATATGCACACAATGCCGGATATCCATTATGCGCACAGTATGATAGGTACACAACACCGCATATCCAACATGCACATAGCATTACCCAACATTGCATATGAAATATGCACACAACCCCATGGGTACAATTGCTTAATTTAATATATGCACAACATATACACAACAATAGCACTGCACATCCAAGACCACATTGTCTCTACTAAACAACCTTGCTTCTAGTGTCTCTCTGCCATCCATGCTTATCCTAGCATGTCGTGGATCACGTTGATTTCATTCTGTTGATGTATCTATTAGCAATAGACTTTCCGTAACATAAACATACACAAAGTATAATCACATAATATCAATTCATATCCACATGATACTAACCTTAGAGATTTGTCGTGCTACTCTTCCCATTTGATTCCTCATGAACCAAGAATTTCTTCATGCCATTCACCTGCATAAGAAATCATTCCTCCACAAGAATGATTCTTGATGACCCTACCAGACAATAGTATATATATATATATATATACATATAAACATAAACATAAAAAAATCATGATCCTGTCAGACAATGACATACATGCATACATATATACATGCACATGTATAAACATTAGCATCAACATGATCACAAGTGACTTGTTTGGAATGTAATTCAGGGGTCTGCAAAAATCCTAACTTCCTCAGATTATATCTCTGCAAATATAGTGAGATAGGATCTAAAATTCAGAGCCTAGGTTCAGACCGATTTTGTCTCAAATGGGTTTTTGTTTTTGCTTATGAAATTTCGTAGCAAAAGAGTTATAGTGAAAATTCCACGATGACCTATTTTAGATGAAATTTTGGAGATTGCAAAAACCCTAACTTCCTCAGATCATATCTTCGAAAATATAGCATGAAAATATCTGAAATTTGGACTTGAGGTTTAGCGCAAGTTCATCTCAAATAGGTTTTTTTTCGCTTCTGAAATGCCATAGAAAGAAAGTTATAGTGAAAATTCCACAATGACCTATTTGGAACAGTGAAACCCTAGAATCCAAAGCTCTGATACCAAATGTTAGGAAACCGGCTCACAAAAAGATAGAAAAGATAGATGAATGCCTTAGAAATAAGCCTCTTTGAGGGGTCAACCTCCTTTACATTACAGGAATGAACAATTATTGGATTATACAAATGACAAGACCTCCTTTCATATATAGGAGTCGAAGGGGTCATAATATAATCAGAGCCGACATAACAATAATAATGTAAGGGCACAATAATAACAATAGTGGGCTTCTATGGGGCACAATAATAACTATATGGGGACTATATGGGTACAAAAATATAATAAGGGGGTTGTACTAATAACAATAAGGGGTTACACTAGTAGTATAGCGGCCTAACAAACCAGGAAGCTGTTGAAAACAAGATATACTACGTATGGATATTTATAACACAGCTTGTTGCAGTATTTACAATGACCACTGTTGAAACATGACAAACATATTATTTTCAAGAGCTTTATAACACACCTCATTACGGTGTTTACAATAATAACCACATATACACACATACACATTTTATTCACCCAACAAATAACCATACTGTCTTTAGAGCTTTATAAATCCAACTCGATATAATATTTACAATAATATACACATATGCACATTTTCTCAACCAACAAATAAAAGGATATGATTCTTGTATCAATCAACAAGGGAATCTAGAGGCTCACACCTCCACCATCAAAAGTAATACCAAAATTCACCTCCTTCCTAAGAAGTCCAGAATCCACTGCCAAAGTCAAACTGCATCTGATGTCTAGCGCTATAATCCTACGCCACTTGTCCTCTCAGTGAACCATTACCGACTAATTGTTCCAGGCCACACTCAATGTGCATTTGATTCCATATGGAAATTCTAATGACCAAAACAATATATCCCTGACCTTCCCTTCTCTACTACACAGTCCCCTAGGAAATTTGGTCACTCGCTTCGATGCAGTCACACACCTTCCAAGTTCCGTTGGAACCCCCATTCCGGGGAGTCCATCCCTTAGCAAGGTTTCATCACATTGGAAGGTCCAAAAAACAAGGCATATATCTGCCTTAAAGCCATCATACAAGTCATAACATGCTCATGGAAATCAATGGACGCCATTCGGTACTAGTGTCCAACAATGGCCCTGCTCCTGAATGCTTTACCAACATACTGTTGCATGTTCCAATTCCTTTTGTTGTTGTTGCTAATGCTTGTCATCAATTTCGACCACCAAACTGGGAATTTCATGCTTTCCTATACCAAGCACATAATTTCCATTAGATTCAAAATAAATTGAAATCACTTCAAATCATAGCTCATTGGTGGCCCGTCAACAAGGTACACTTGCAATTTTGTTCGCTTCCTATTACAACAAGTCAAACTAGAATCATTGACCAAATCATCATGTATAAACATATCACATTATGTTAGCTCAAAACAAAACCATCATAGATCAAAATCATAAATCACATGTAACCATCATAAACCAGAATCATAGATCACATTTAATCACCATACACATAGAATCATAAATCACATTCATAATAAAACAAAAATAAAATACTGATACTTATCCTTTAATCAATCCTTAGCTTCTACCTTTGTCCTTATTTGATGTGTACACTAGATCAGTTTCCACACCCAACAAACACCCAATTCCTTCTCCTCAACCATGTTCACATACACATAGTGTGCATCACACACATACAATCACACACGACATATAACACCATGAAATACATGCACCTACACCTGACATACCACACATACACATACACCTAATATACAACACAACACAATACATACTCCTACATCCGGTGTACACCACAACACAATACATACACCTACACTCGATGTACAACACAACACAATACATACTCCTACATTTGGTGTACACCACAACACAATACATACACCTACACTCGATGTACAACACAACACAATACATACTCCTACATCTGGTGTACACCACAACACAATACATACACCTACACCCAGTATACAACACAATAACAAATACGTCCATAGAGTGCAACACAATAAATACACATGTCACGATACCACAACTAAACAATGCACATACATAGTACCATATCCTTGCAAAACAACATGTATGAAATGCGCACAATTCCACATGTACACTAGTACCATATGTACAAAATATACAAAGTACAACCTGCACATAGCACAACATGCACAACATGTGCATAACATCACATGTACATGACACCACCCACATAATGCATACACATCGCCACATGTACACTACACCACCTGTACAATGTATACGCAATACCACATGTGCATAGTACCACATGTACACGATACCACATGCACACAACATCACATGCATGACATGTACACAAAACCCCCTGCACACAACACCATATGTACAACATGTACACAACACCACATGTACGATCATGCACACAACACCATATGTACATAGTACCACTTGTGCAACATGCACACAACTCCATGTGTACATATCATTGCTTATACAACATGTACATATCATCATATGTACACAACACTGCATATCCAACATGTGCACAACACCATATGCATACAATGCCGGATATCCATCATGTGCATAGTATGATAGGTACACAACACTGCATATCCAACATGCACATAGCATTATCCAACACTGCATATGAAATATGCAAACAACCCCATAGGTACAATCGCTTAATTTAAAATATGCACAACATATACACAACAATAGCACTGCACATCCAAGACCACACTGCCTCTACTAAACAACCTTGCTTCCAATGTCTCTCTGCCATCCATGCTTATCCTAGCATGTTGTGGATCACGTTGATTTCATTCTGCTAATGTATCTCTTAGCAATAGACTTTCAATAACATAAACATACACAAAGTGTAATCACATAATATCAATTCATATCCACATGATACTAACCTCAGAGATCTGCCGTGCTACTCTTCCCACTTAATTCCTCATGAACCATGAATTTCTTCATGCCATTCACCTGCATAAACAATCATTCCTCCACAAGAACGATCCTTGATGACCCTGCCAGACAACAATTAATATATATATATATATATATATATATATAAACAAAAAAAAAATCATGATGCCATCAGACAATGACATACATACATACATATATACATGCATATGTATAAACGTTAGCATAAACATGATCACAAGTGACCTGTTTGGAATGTAATTCGAGGATATGCAAAAATCCTAACTTCCTCATATTATATCTCTGCAAATATAGCGAGATAGAATCTGAAATTCGGAGCCTAGGTCCAGACCGATTTCCTCTCAAATTGGTTTTTGTTTTTGCTTTTGAAACTTCATAGCGAAAGAGTTATAGCGAAAATTCCATGATGACCTAGTTTAGATGAAATGATGGAGCTTGAAAAAACCCTAACTTCCTTAGATCATATCTCTAAAAATATAGCGCGAAAAGGTTTAAAATTTGGACTTGAGGTTTAGAGCAAGTTCATCTCAAATGGGTTTTTTTCGCTTCTGAAATGCCACAGAAAGAAAGTTATAGTGAACATTCCACAATGACCTATTTGGAGCAGCAAAACCCTAGAATCCAAAGCTCTGATACCAAATGTTAGGAAACTAGCTCACAAAAAGAGAGAAAAGATAGATGAACGCTTTAGAAATAAGCCTCTTCAAGGGGGCCACCTCCTTTACATTACAGGAATGAACAAATCTTGGATGATACAAATGACAAGACCTCCTTTCTATATATAGGAGTCTAAGGGGTCATAATATAATCAGAGCTAACCTAACAATAATAATGTAAGGGCACAATAATAATAATAGTGGGCTTCTATGGGGCACAATAATAACAATATGGGGACTATATGGGTAGAACAATATAATAAGAGGGTTGTACTAATAAAAATAAGGGGTTGCACTAGTAGTATACGGGCCTAATAAACCGGGAAACTGTTGAAAACAAGACATACTACCTATGGATCTTTATAACACAACTTGTTGTTGTATTTACAATGACCACTGTTGAAACATGACAAACACATTGTTGTTTGGAGCTTTATAACACACCTCATTACAGTATTTACAATAATAACTACATATACACACATACACATTTGCTTCACCCAACAAATAATCATACTGTCTATGGAGCTTTATAAATCCAGCTTGATATAATATTTACTATAATATACACATATGCACATTTTCTCAACCAACAAATAAAAGGATATGATGCCCGTATCAATCAACAAGGGAATCTAGAGGCTCACACCTCCACCATCAAAAGTAATACCACAATTCACCTCCCTAAGAAGTCTAGAATCCACTGCCAAAGTCAAATTGCATCCAATGTCCAGTGCTATAATCCTGCGCCACTTGTCCTCTCAGTGAAACATTACCAGCTAATTGTTCAGGGCACACTCTCAATGTGCATTTGATTCCATATGGAAATACTAAAGACCAAAACAATATATCTCCGACCTTCCCTTCTCTACTACACAGTCCCCAAGGAAATCTGGTCACCCACTTCCATGCAATCACACACCTTCCAAGTTCTGTTGGCACCCCCATCCTGGGTAGTCCATTCCTCAGCAAGGTTTTACCGCATCGGAAGGTCCAAAAACCAAGGAATATATCTACCTTAAAGCCATCATACCGGTCATAACATGCTCATGGAAATCAATGGACGCTATTGGGTACTAGTGTCCCATAATGGCCCTACTCCTGAATGCTTTACCAACATACTGTTGCATGTTCCAATTCCTTTTGTTGTTGTTGCTAATGCTTGTCATCAATTTCGACCACCCAATTGGGAATTTCATGCTTTCTTGTACCAAGCACATAATTTCCATTAGATTCAAAATAAATTAAAATAACTTCAAATCATAGCTCATTGGTGGCCCATCAACAAGGTACACTTACAATTTTGTTCGCTTTCTGTTACAACAAGTCAAACTAGAATCATTGAGCAAATCATCATGTATAAACATATCACATCAGGTTAGCTCAAAACACAACCATCATAGATCAAAATCATAAATCACATGTAACCATCATAAACCAGAATCATAGATCACATGTAATCACCATACACACAGAATCATAAATCACATGCATAATAAAACTAAAATAAAATACTGATACTTATCTTTTAATCAATCCTTAGCTTCTACCTTTTTCCTTATTCGATGCATACACCAGATCAGTTTCCACACCTAACAAGCACCCAATGCCTTCTCCTCAAATATGTTCACATACACATAGTGTACATCACACGCATACAGCCACACAAGACATATAACACCATGAAATACATGCACCTACACCTGACATACCACACATACACATACACCCAATGTAAAACACAACACAATACATACTCCTACATCCGGTGTGCACCAAACACAATACATATACCTACAATCAATGTACAAATCAACACAATACATACTCCTACATCCGGTGTACACCACAACACAATACATACACCTACACCTGGTGTACAACACAACACAAATACGTCCATAGAGTGCAACACAATGAATACACATGTCACGATACCACGACTACACAATGCACATACATAGTACCACATCCTTGCAACACAACATGTACGACATGCGCAAAATTCCACATGTACACCAGTATCATATGTACAAAATGTACAGAGTACAACATGTACATAGCACCACCTGCACAACATGTGCATAACATCACATGTACATGACACCACCTACATAATGCATACACAATGCCACATGTACACTACACCACCTGTACGACGTATACACAATACCACATGTACACGATACCACATGCACACAACATCGCATGCACGACATGTACACAACACCCCCTGCACACAACACCATATGTACAACATCTACACAACACCACATGTACAATCATGCACACAACACCACATGTACAATCATGCACACAACACCATATGTACATAGTACCACTTGTACAACATGCACACAACACCATGTGTACATATCATTGCTTATACAACATGTACATATCATCATATGTACACAACACTACATATCCAACATGTGCACAACACCATATTCACACAATGCCGGATATCCATCATGTGCATAGTATGATAGGTACACAACACCGCATATCCAACATGCACATAGCATTCCCCAACATTGCATATGAAATATGCACACAACCCCATAGGTACAATTGCTTAATTTAAGATATGCACAACATATACACAACAATAGCACTGCACATCCAATACCACACTGCCTCTACTAAACAACCTTGCTTCTAGTGTCTCTCCGCCATCCATGCTTATCCTAGCATGTCGTGGATCACATTGATTTCATTTTGCTGATGTATCTCTTAGCAATAGACTTTCCATAACATAAACATACACAAAGTATAATCACATAATATCAATTCATATCCACATGATACTAACCTCAGAGATTTGTCGTGCTACTCTTCCCACTTGATTCCTCATGAACCATGAATTTTTTCATGCCATTCACCTACATAAGCAATCATTCCTCCACAAGAACGATTCTTGATGACCCTGCCAGACAACAGTATGCATACATACATACATACAAACATATCTCTCTCTCTCTCTCTCTATATATATATTGATATATATATATAATATATATATATATATATATTAATATATATATATATAACATATATATATATATAACATAAAAAAATCATGATCTCGTCAGACAATGACATACATGCATACATATATACATGCATATGTATAAACATTAGCATAAACATGATCATAACATAATTACCAAATATCATACGGTCAAGGTTAAGAGAAATCCCTTTATCTGTTCACAACATGCACAACATTGAGAAAAATGATTCCTAGCCTAGCCAAGGAATCATATGCCTCACATCCATTCACTTTACCTTTCATGTTAACTTTCTCATGATTGTCCTGCCACCATAACTTAACCAACTATTATACTCTTACCTTTAGCTACCCTTACACATGCACCATCTTCATCCAAGTCTTTCATTACCCGTTAGGTTCCACATAGCTCACCCAGAGTTCCATCATCTTTCTTCTTTCCCAACTATTTCCCAAGACCCTCAAAACATAAAAGACAAGAATAAGAAACAAACAAGAAGAAAATCATGAAAACCAATAATAATACGACACCACAAACAAAGTGGCATGACCATGCACTAGACACAACAAAACTCCAAACCAAGCGCAAGAAAATGACAAGGTATCAAAAGCACAAGGCTCTCAATAGACAACATGATCTAGATTTAAACAAGAACACAAATAATTACAAATATAACCATAATTACAAAGATGCAGTAGAAATAACACTTCATTTCATTAATATCAAATATTGAAATATGCTTACGAACATAATGGAAATAAGACTAGCTCGGGCAATGGTAGCTTATCTCTGAGAAGAGATGTGGTGGCTACATGCCTCTAAACTATGTTATAATGAGTCTCAAGGGCCTTTTTATTATTAAACAATAAGAGCAAGCCCTAAACAACCAAAACCCTAACCCGTGGAGATGTAACACCAAGAGTTTATGGGCCCCGTTGGGGTGAGTTGGAAAGACAACTTCCCGGGTTCACAACTTGGTTATATTATCTCTATTTGACGCGCATGATAACCCGTTGGAAAGATCTCTCCAAGGACTATGATGGAACATACCATTTTAAACAAAAAATTGTTGGTGGTAGATTGCTAAAATAACATTGTTTAGTGCCTCAAAACGGCTCCAGAAGTTTAGGACCTAAAAAAACTACTAAAAATAGTAAATTGTGCTACAATTAATGATTCAAACTGAAAAACTAAAAGAAACAATGGTGGGGGTCCAAGTGGAATTTGTGGGTGGCCACCAATATCCATCTAGATCACACCATGACTCAATCCCTGTGGGTTTCCAGTGCTTCCAAGGGAAATATCAACCTGAGCCTTCTTCAAGATTCCATGGAAATTTCTTTTCCATGCAATTCTCTGTATCATACTGCCATAACACATAAATGTCAGTGCATAAATAAATATAAAAATATACCAATTATCTTACTTTATTGTGTCAATCACGTTGCCTTGTAACTGAGCACACATATTAGCCACATGCTCCAAAGCTCAAAACAACATATCTACTAATTTGAAATCAACCATTACCAAGGCTAACAATCATGTCATAATCCATAGTCAACTTGTATTCATTAGACATAATGCAACAATTGTCACCTACTTACACTCAAGTACATATCAACTATCTCAACACATATGTGTGAGTAAAACCATCTTAAAACAACATCACTGCTTTGAGCAATCTTACATACATAGTCATATTATGCAATTCATCAAACATTAAACCAAATTGCAAACATACAGTGTTAAATAAATCAACTATATGACACAATCAAACACTCAAACACCAAATAGATGACATAGTCAAAATCATACCTTAATGTCATAACCCTAACCATCTGCATAAGCCAATCAAATTTAGCATGATACATATAACATCATGATCTTAATGCAATAACCCTAATCATTAACTAACATATAACAACAAGATTTAATGTATAACATGTTCATCAACAACATATAACATAATCATCAAGTTAACTATCATAAAACAACAATAGCAATGCATACAACCACAGGTTATTATCATTCATGACTATCTGACACGTGCATATGGCTACACTAATCAACCAGAATTTATCATAGATGTAACCATAATAATAATAGAATGACAAACATGTCAGTAACCCTAATGCTTATAACAAACATTAACCAATATACCTGCATGCCCACCATACAAACTTGTATGATGGTCTGCTCTTACCTTGAAGTCCATTGTTGCAACTTCACTTTAATGATCTGCATCTCCTAATCTATCTCATCCAACACATTAGCATCATAATATACCAATATCATCATGATGACCTAATTGCATACAATGACCTTATGCATAACAACCTTCACCATGAAAATGATTGCATAAAAACATATAGACACCAACATGCATAACAAATGCATATACAACCATACACTCATGACGACACATCCCACAACAACACCATCAACCTTCACATGGTGACATCACTACAACCATGATCACCATCATGAAAATGCAACACACACATAGACTACAAGCATAAGGAACACATATGCAAACGACATGAATGCATGACCAACACACCACTCATCGCGTCCAACTGTTGAACCATGCTCTAATACCACTTTGTGGTATTCGATATCACCCAAAGAGAACGAAACCCGCTCTGATACCACTTTATAGCATCAGATATCACACATGGAGAACAGAAACTAGAAACCACCCAAAGAGAATGAAACCCACTCTAATACCACTATGTGGTATCAGATATGACCCAAAGAGAGTGCAACCCACTTTGATACCACTCTGTAACACCCTCCTCCCACATCTATCCAAGTAACTAGCCAACTAGGGTAAACATGTGATGAGATTTTACTATGATATTATTCGACTCCCTATGTGTCAGTTAAGGAAGTGGAACGGGTGGAACACATCACACAGGCCTTCCACATTAGCAACAAAACTTCCAAGAGCCATTTGTAACACCCTCCTCCCATATCTACCCAAGAAACAGGCCAGTCAAGGTA
This sequence comes from Pinus taeda, assembly GCA_000404065.3. Classification (NCBI taxonomy): domain Eukaryota; kingdom Viridiplantae; phylum Streptophyta; class Pinopsida; order Pinales; family Pinaceae; genus Pinus; species Pinus taeda. The sequence continues at coordinate 21,274 of APFE030032788.1, read as the reverse complement.
AACATGGGACGAGAGGCTACTATGATATGATTCAACCTCCTAAGTCATGTTAGGGAAGTGGAATTGATGGAAACACACCATACAAACATCCAACATCATCAGCAGAACCCTCAGAAGACAATTCATCCACTCAGACAACCTATACTTGGGTCCCACTGTTGTTTTACGTCTCTTAAGCCATAGTTGCTCTCATGCTATGGGCAAGGGAGAAGCTAGCAACCTAAAGTCGCTCTCACAGGCCTGCCTACCAGCGACTATGGACCGAAATTTCCATTGTTGTGCCAACAACCCTGCGATTTAAGCCACTTTTTCAAGCTCAGAGCCTAGTTCACTATCTAGAATTGATCCATCTCTTGAAATCAGTAAGATAACATGGAAATGACATTACTAAAGAAAATACTTGTTCAAGACCTTGACTAGACCCCTACTAGCCATGACAGGCATTTCGTCAAACATATTTCAAATGTGTAATCTACAGGTGTAATTCATAGTTCTGAGCATAGGGGTCTCATACTTAGCTAAGAATAACTAAGAACCATTGATGCCTCAACACATCAACTTCCATTCCATCTATTAGGTCATATCTATTATATATATATATTATATATAATATATATATATATATATATATATATTATATATATATATAGTATATAATATATATAATATATATTGATCATTCAATTATAAGTAAAAGCATGATGAGAGCCAAACATGGTTGTTGTCATAAAACACATACATAACCAACATGATAGAAATAGAAAATACTCATGAAGGTATAACCATATAGACCACATATAATCCATAAGAATGCTCATAGAAATACAAGGAGGAATAACCTTTCATTAATGATGCAAAATCCAAACTCATGGTGGGACTTCCATGTTCCACCTGACCGTAGAATGGCTAAGCCAAATCTCTATGCATATATTCACCCTTGTGCCATATTCCAAGCATGAATGTGGGATCTCATATGACACATCAATCACACTCATCCAGGGCTTCCATAGGCCATCCACCTCAACCCATAAAATAGTGATTCCACCTCACGGTCGGACATCATGGAACCATAATCAAATTGGTCTTTGTCCAAGCCTTCCAGGGCTTCCAAAGCGTTTGTTCCAACCAAGGCTTCCAAGACTCGTAACTCAACCCACAACTACCGCCAAGATTCCAGGACTAGTAACTCAACCCATAACTGTCATTGGGATTCTAAATCATTTGTCCAACCAAGGCTTCCAGGACTAGTAACTCAACCCAATCTGTTACAAGGCTTCTAAAGAGTTTGTCCAACCAGAACTTCCAGGAACTAATAATGAAACCCAAGCTAAGGAAACAAGAGAACCAACCAAAAAAATACAAGGAAATAAACCCATGAACTCCATGGATATTTAGGAAATGGCAAGGCTAGGCAATCCACTGTCTATCCATGCAATCCTCCATGCCAATGACAAATCATGACCAAAAATCCACATGCATATGCCATGCATGCCAAAACTAGTGAAGAAATCGTACATGCAACTCGGTACCTACAAGAAAATATGTTTTAGTTGTTGATCTCGATGCCTCCTTGCACTTTCCTACTTTTCCTTTGCTTTCTTGCTACAAGAATCCAAGAATGCCACACCCTCCAAGAGTGCTCCAAGAAAACTCTAAGTGTCCAAGAGTATGAGAGAGAGAATAATGAGAGAGAGCTCCAACACTGAACTAACAAAAGGTTACCAACTGATCCTCAGAAGTCTTTTTATGGATAAGCATATATTTTCTTCATTTTCCATTATTTTCCTTCATTTTCAGCCTCACATGCAACTTGTGACTTTTCACCTCCTTTCTCTCCTAATTTCCATTATTTTCATAAATAAATGTGCCAAAAATGCCATTTTTCCTTTTCAAAGCCTTAGTCATTGCCCTTGCCAATTGCCTTAGCCATAAACAACCAAATGAATACCCCCTGGGATGCCTTGCCCACCATTCAACATGGAATAAGTGTCCCATCAACCGTGGTTATCGTTTTTAACTTTTATTACATGGAATTTTCACCAGGGTTGTTACAAAACCCTCCCCCTTGGGGGATACCATCCTCAGTGTTCAATCACACATATACATCAGCAACCCGCTGAAGAAGACATACTTCTCATGGAGATTTATAACACAACTCGATGCAGTATTTATAATGAAAGATCTTCTCAAGAGAAAAGCATCATGACCACATGATAACATACCGCATAGTGGAGATTTATAACACAACTCATTACGATATTTACTATGATCATCCTATTGAGTGCCAACTCATATAACATCATAACATCATAATAACATAACCACATGTTAGCATAATAAAATGACACCCATACTACAAGTGGAGCTTTATAACATAGCTCGTTATGGTATTTACATCCATACGCGGGTGTACATATAGAAACATCACCAAAATATAGATACCAAAACATATACCAACGCATAAGTCAAAAGATATACTAAACACCATGTTTAAGCATATATCAAGACATCATATAGCATATATCAAACCATCATAACGCATATATCAACCACCATAAAGCAAATGCCAAACCATCATAAAGCATATACCAAACCACCATAAAGAAACTACCAAACTACCATAAGCAAATACCAAACCACCATATCAAGTTGCTTTCCCTCAACTGGAAAGCAAGGAAGGATACATGGCCTGCATCTAGTTTGCCATCTCCCATGTAGCTTCATCAGGCCCAAAATGCTTCCATTGCACTTTAACTTGCTTGATTGCTCGGTTTCGAAGCATGAGCACCTTTTTCTTCAATATACACTGAGGCTCCAGTTGGAATTCTCCCTCTAGTTCCACCTGCTATACAAACCAGTCAATTACATGATCAACATATTTAACATACTTCTTAAGCAATGAGATATGGAAAACATCATGTACTTTCATTGTCAGAGGCAGTGCAAGTCGATAGGCTACTGGCCCAATCCTCTTAATGATATTGAAGGGTCCACAAAATCGTGGTGCCAGCTCGGCACATGAGCCAATTCACAAGGAGCTCTTCTTTAGTTTGATGCACAAGTACACCTGTTCCCCAACCCGAAACTCCTTGAACAACCCGCTCCTATCTGCATAACGCTTTTTCCTATCCTATGTTTCCTTTAGATTCTTCTCAATTACCTGCATTTCCTGTTCCATGTCTACCAACATATTTGGTCCAATCAATACCCTACTAACTGGATCACTCCAACTTATAGGAGTGTTACAAATCCACCCATACAGTGCCTCAAAAGGACTCATCGTCAATGATTCTTGATAACCGTTGTTGTAGGAAAACTTGACCAAAGGGAGATACTCTTCCCATTTCCTCTATTGATGCATCACATACATCCTCAACATGTCCTCTAATATTTTTTTGACCCTCTCTGTCTATCCATCTACCTATGGATGATAAGTTGTGTTGAAGGCCAATTTTGTGCCCAAACTTGCAAATAACGCCTTCCAAAAGTTGGAAGTGAACTTCACATCCCTGTCTAACACAATCTTCTTTGGAACACCATGCAATCTAACCACATCTCAGATGAATACCTGGGCTACATTACTAGATGAGAATGTAGACTTCACTGGAATAAAATGTGCAACCTTTTTTAACCTATCCACAATGACCATGATAGAATTATGTTGCTTCATTGTCTTTGGCAACCCTATGATGAAGTCCATGGAAATGACCTCCCATTTCCATTCCAGAATCACAATCGGCTGTAGTAGTCCACCTAGATATTTACAATCTTCTTTCACTCGCTGACAATCAAAACATCTCACCACAAACTCTGCTACATCCCTCTTCAATTTCAGCCAATAGTAAGATCTCTTCACTATTGTTAGTGTCTTTTGGTAACCTGGGTGACCTAAATATGGTTTCGCATGAAACTCCCTCAAGATCACCTTCTTGAGATTACTATCATCTGGCACATATATCCCATCTTGGAACTTGACCAATCCATATATTGTAAGAAAATAGTCCAAGTCCTATGCACCTGCACCTGTACCACAACATGTACGTCTACCTATGCCATCGCCTGTACCCGTACCTGTTCCATTGCCTGTACATGTACTTGTACCTGTACTCTGCTACAAGATGTGCACAATCTCCATATATCTGACATCTTGTTGTCCTGCCCGCAAGATCATGTCCAGTAAATCTATCCCATAAGAGCTCATAGCTTCTGCGTGATTCACCTGTACCCGCTTGCTAAGAGCATATGCCACTCTTTTCTCCCTGCATTTGACGTATTTGATCTCAAAGTTGAACTCATTGATCATGGCCAACCATTAAGCGTGTCTACCATTTAGATTTGGTTGGTCAAATAGATACCTCAACCCACTGTGGTCACTCATCAATGTGAACCTCTTGCCCAGAAGATAGTGTCTCCACATCTTTAGGCATGTATAATTGCTGCCATCTCAAGATTATGCATGGGATAGTTCTGCTTGTTCTCATTTAGTTTTTGCAACTCATAGCATACTACCTATCCATACTACATAAGGACTCCACCAAGTCCTCTCTTGCATGCATCTATGCACACAAAAAACTCTATGTCTATTTCTGCAATATTCAACACGGGTGCATGTGTTAACAACTGCTTGAGCTGCTCAAAACTAGCCTCACATTCCTCTGTCCATTCAAGCTTCTTACATTTTCTTTGTAAAGATGTGATAGGATAAGAAATCTGTGAGAAGTTCCTGATGAACCTCCTGTAATAACCTGCCAAACCCCGTGAAGGATCTCACCTCATCCACATTCTTAGGAGCTACTCACTCCATGATGTCTCTTATCTTTTTTGGATCTATTGCAATGCCTTCCTTGGAGATGACACACCCCAAGTAATGTACCTCCGTCTGAGAGAGACTACATTTGTTGATCTTAGCATACAAATGATGCTCTCTCAACAACCTCAATACTGCTACTAAGTGCTTGGTGTGCTCTTCCTCATTTTTAGAATATACTAGTACATCATCAATGAACACAATAACAAACTTATCCAAATATGGACGCAACACACTATTCTTCAAACACATGAATGTAGTGGGAGCATTAGTTAAGCTAAATGAAACTACAACAAACTCATAATATCCAGTGACTGTTGGAGCATTAGTTAAGCCAAATGTAAAACCCTTTCCAGAGTTTTCCATCCTCTGAATCTACTGCTTCCTTCATAGTTCTGGGATCATCATTAGTAATAGATAAAGAAAAATTTGAACAGAAATCAGATGGACTATACCTTTCTAGTTGCCTTCTTTCTCGAACTGATCTTCTCACAACCAGAGTTTGTGGCTCTTCATCTTCCGATTCCTCTTTTGCTGTAGATTCTGATTCTTCCTCCTTTAGCTCAAACTCTATCTTCTCAAGTTCCTTGATGGGACTTCATGTTTAATAAAAAAATTCACCTCTCTGAACACCACATCTCGGCTGTACATAACCTTCCTTGTTACTGGGTTCCAAAGCTTATAACCCTTTCAAATTTACTATCCAACTTTTTCTTTTCTCCTTTGGAACATTTACATATGCATCACATCCAAATACCCTCAGATGTGAAAGAGAGGGTTTCTTACTAGTCCATACCTCTTGTGGAGTCTTATCCTCCAACGCTTATGAAGGTGATCTGTTGACCAGGTAACATGCTCTCTCCACCGCCTCTACCTAGAATTCTTGCCCTTATCTGGCACCACTCAGCATGCTTCTTGCCCTTTCCATCAACGTCTTGTTCATTCTTTTTGCAACTCCATTTTTTTTAGTTGTGTATGGAGTAGTCTTCTATCGTGGTATACCACACTTCTTACAGAATTCTTCAAATTCCTTGCTGCAAAACTCTCCACCGTTATATGTCCTCGACACCTTTATTTTCTTCTTTGTCCGGTTTTCCACCAGAGCCTTAAATTCTTTAAACTTGTCAAAGACTTCAGATTTTTTATTGAGGAAATATATCCATGTATTCCTTGAGAATTCATCTATAAATGATACATAGTACACAGACTTACCTAGTGATGGAACCTTCACAAGTCCAAACACAACACTATGCACAAGCTCTAATATCTGTTTCGCCCTCTTACCACTAGAGGGGAAACTCACCCGATTCTACTTCCCATATACACAATTTTCATAGAAAT
>APFE030032788.1:0-13018 GCA_000404065.3 Pinus taeda | reverse complement strand
GGAGTGTCTTGTATATGCTGTCGAATTTTGGATCACTCTTGTAAAGATGTGGCCACCTCGTTGTCTCGTTCCCACAGGAGTCGAGAACAGTGATTAGTGCCATGACCGGTGGTCAGCTGAGGCAATCAGCGACATTATTGATGTTTCCCTTCTTATACTTAATTTTCAAATGGAACTGTTGCAGATATGTGGACCATTTATGATGGTGATCATTCTGCAACTTCCCTTGTGTCTGTATGAATTGTAGAGGCCGGTGGTTTGTGTAGATGACCGTTTCCTTCCCCAGAATGTAATGATTCCATTAAGGACATGCCTACACAATGGAATACATTTATTTGTCATAAGTGGGGTACTTTCGGACTGTGTCTGAAAGTGTATCACTATGGTAAGCCACTATATGCCCATGTTGAGTAAGAACTGCACCAATAGCATAGTCAAAGGCATCTGTCTCAATCTCAAATGGTTGTTGCAGCTCTGGTAATGTGAGCAGTAGTATAGAACAAAGGTGATTCTTCAACTCGAAGAATGCTCATTGTTGAGTTTTTTACCAAAAGAACTTGGCTTTCACTCCACCCTTGGTGTCTTGACTTAAAGGCCAAGCGATATGAGATAACCCCAACATGAACCTACGGTAGAAATTGGCAAGACCCAAAAAGTTGCAGAGCTCTGTTAGAGTGGTTGGGGCTAGCCAATCCTGAATGACTTGTATCTTGGATGGGTCCACATGTACACCTTGATCATCAATGATGGACCCTAGATATTGAACCTGGGTTAAGCCAAAGGTGCATTTCTCCAAGTTAGCACACATCTTGTGTTGTCGAAGGGTTTGAAGGACCTGCCGAATATGGTGGAGCTGCTCTTCCCAACTCTCACTAAAGATCAAGATGTCATCTAAATACACCACCGCGAATGCATTGGTGAAGGGCCACAAGATGTCGTTCATCAGTCTCATGAAGGTTGTAGGGGCATTCGTCAATCCGAATGGCATGACCAACCATTCGAAAAGGACCTCCTTATATTTGAAGGCAATCTTCCACACATTAAAGGGTTCGATAGGCACCTGGTGATAACCTAACTTCAAGTTAATCTTACTGAAATATTTGGCCCCCTTGAGCTAGTCTAGAAGGTCATCAATTCACGGGATTGGGTACCTATTTCAGATAGTGATCTTGTTCAGTGCCCGATAGTCAATACAAAGCCTTCAGGTCCCATCCTTCTTCTGTACAAATACAATCAGGTTCCCACAGGGTGATGTGATTGGCTTGATGTGCCCTTTCTACAGTAGTTCCTGAATCTGCCTCTTGATCTCATCGTTCTCCAGAATAGAGTGTCAACAGATCGGTCCATTGGGCAACGACATGCCCAAGGTCAAATCGATGGAGTGTTGGACATGACAGTGCAGAGGTACCCCTATGGATGAGGCGAAAGTGTCCTTGTACTCCTCCAAGACCTTGTCCATCTGTTTTTGTTGTGTAGAGGAGCCATGCCTAGAAGTCATGGCCACAACCTTCTTCTTGCCTTAGGGGCAAATAATAAGGAAAATGAATTTCCTAGTCTGGGAAATGATCCTACTGCATTGCTTTGTAGTGATCAAAGAGATGGCAGTAGGCGGGGCTACCTCTAGTATCCTGTACAACTTATTAGCCAAAGTAATAATCACAGAGCTAGGTCTAGACTCATATACAACATGTCGCTTCCACAAGTATGGTTGTCCTAACAATACATCAGAAACTTCAAGAGGAGCAACATCACACAATACCTCATCCGTGAAGGGCTTGATGCTGTAGGGAAGGCAGCACTGCTGGCTGACGCGAAGATCTCATCCTTGGTGAAGCCACCCAATGGTGTATGGTTGTGGATGTGTTGTAGTCTTTAGGCCCATCCTCTTCATGACTTCTATGGGAATGAGGTTCTTTGGTCTCCTGATGTCGACAATGAACTACAATGGAGAACCCTTCACCCACATCTATGAGGGGAAGAGGCATTCCCCCTCCTCTGGATCTTCAGGCTCAATTTTCTAGATCTTTGTGGTGGCCATGGTGGCAATCGGCTCCGCATCAATGATTTTTTTTCCCTTTTCAGTCCCCTTATCAGGTTTTGATTCAGAGTCAAAACCTGCATCTGATTTGGAAGCCTTCAACTCAACCACTAGTGACTGCTTGGCCCAACACTCACTTGTATTATGAGTGGAGCTCTTATGGAAATCACACCATTTTCCTGTGTCCTTCTTCGTCTTCGTGGTTTTGTTCTTTTCTTGTGGCTTTGGCAGGTTGTCTTGGGTAACCCCGCCTTGGATTGGTCCCTTGTTCTATGGTTTGGGGGCGCCTTTTCCTTGCTTTGGATTTGCAGATCCAAAGTCTTGCTTCTTCTATTTAAACTTCTGCTCAATATTTACAGCGTACCGATACGCTGTGGTGAGCAAGGAAATGTCCAGGAACTCCATATCGTCCTAGATGTACTTGTGTAGACACCGCGGTACTTGAGCACCAAATGCCACTCAGTATCCTTGATACCCAACTTCGTGCGAAGGGTATGGAAAGTATTTATGAATTCAAACACATCTTGGTCCCTTCCCTGTCATAGCGTGGTCCACTTTATGTATTGATCTTCATAGCTCTCGATGGGGTAATATTGTTCCTTAATGGCGTCTCAGAAAGAATTTCAAGTGGGTGAAGCTGAAAAAATGAGAGTTCACTCTCGTCCTTTTGTTCATAGTAGGTTTCCCACCAGTCCTTGACGTGTGGGGTGACTTTGAGAAGTGAAAACGTAATCTTTTCCCGATTGGAAAATTCATGAACTGAAAAATATCCTTATAATTGATTTAACCATTTATCTACAACGTTTGCATCAGGCCTTCAAATATGGGAATATTGAAGTTAAATTGTACCTTAAAAGGAGTGGTGCCTCTAGAGGGGCTGTTGGATGAAGATAAATTGCTTATGGGTAGCTGTCGAAGGATCTAGGAAAATTTATCCATCATTGGATCCCTTTGTTGCTTGAGGGCTTCCTCGAGCGACATTTTGAAATGATCTCCTGCCCCCTCATATTTCTTTTCTTTTGCCATGGGAGGTTGTCAAGTTTTGCGAGGCTGATCCTGCAATGGTTCAACCAGATCGAGCCCTAACTCCTTATACCCTGACCTCTTTGGGGACATGCAAAGAAAAACAAAGAAAGAGTAGACTGCTCTAATACCACTGATCTGAACTTAAACAATAACGCAACAACTTACAGATATAATCATAAACACAGAGATGCGGCAGAAAAACACTTCATTTCATTAATAGAAAAATATTGAACTATGCTTACAAACATAATGGAAATAAGATAGCTCGAACGATGGTAGATTATCTTTGAGAAAAGATGTGGCAACTACATGCCTCTAAACTAAGTTACAACGAGGCTCAATGGCCTTTTTGTTATTTAACAATAAGGGAAAACCCTAATCAACCAAAACCCTAACCTGAGGAGATGTAACACCAAGAGTTTATGGGCCCTGTTGGGGTTAGTTGGGCAGCCAACTTCCCTGGGCTGTAACTTGGTCATATTATCTCCATTTGACTCGTATGATACCTTGTTGGAAATATCTCTTCAAGAACTATAGCTGCTGATGCGATTTTCGTACTAATTACTATAGGAATTTTTCCAAAAAAATGTCATTTAGGGCCTCAAAACAGCTCTGGAAGTTCAAGACCCGAAAATCTGCCAAAAATAGTATATTGTGCTACAATTAAGGAAACAGATGAAATTGACTGGGGGGTCTAGGTGGAATAGGAAGGTGGCCACCAATATCCACCTGGATCAAAGAGGTTCTTGGTTTAGGAGGAATCAAGTGGGAAGAGTAGCCTTAACAGATCTATGAGGTTTGTATCCTGTGGATATGGTTTAATATTATGTTCTTATACTATGCCTATGCTTATGTTATGAATAGACTATGCTGAGGGATACATCAATGAAATGAAAGCAATGCAATCTGTGGCATGTTGGGACAAGCATAGAAAGCAGAAAGAGACTAGAGGGAAGGTTTCATGGCAGAGGCAGTGTGGTCTCTGGATGTGTTGTACTAGTGTTGTGTACAAGTTGCATATGCAGTGTTGTGTACATATGGTGCAATGTACATGTTGTATATCTGGTGATGTGTGCATATGATGATGTGTACATGTTGTATATGTGGTGTTGTGTACATATGGTGTTGTGTGCATGTTGTACATGTTGTGTCATGTGCATATTGTACATGTGGTTTTGAGTACACGTCGTACAGATGACGATGTACACATGTGGAATTGTGTACATGTTGTGCAAGTGGTGTTGTGTACACATTGTCTAGGTGGTGATGTGTACATGTGGTGTTTTGTACAAGTTGTGTAGGTGGTGATGTGTAGATGTGGTGTTGAGTACACATTATGCAGGTGGTGTTGTGTACATGTGGTAATGTGCATGTGTCGTAGATTTTGTGTTGTGTATATGTGTTACTATGTTATCAGTATTGTGTAGTCATTGTGTTGCGACATGTGATTCGTTGTATTGTACGATGTGTACGTATATTTATTACATTGTACACTAGGTGTTGGTGTATGTGTTGTTTTGTACACCGGGTGTACATGTATGTGTTGTGTTGTACATTGGGTGTAGGTGTATGTGCCGTGTTATACACTGGATGTAGGTGTATTTGTATGTGTTGTACAATTTAAAGGGACAACATGTATGGGACTATCTATGCCCTCTTTGTTTCTATTGAGGGTTGAGGTGGTTGTCTCTGGATTCCCTTGTTGTTTCTATTGAGGGTTGAGGCAGTTTATTCTCAAGATACCCTTTTTGTTGCATTTGAGGGTTGAGGCATTAGTCTATGGATGCCCTTGTTGTTTCTATCGAGGGTTGAGGTTGTTTTGTTTATGGATGCCCTCATTGTTGCTATTGAGGGTTGAGGTGGTTTAGTATCAAGATACCCTTGTTGCCGATATTGAGGGTTGAGGTGGTTTAGTCTTTGGATGCCCTTGTTGTTGATATTGAGGGTTGAGGCAATTTGGTCTTGGGATACCCTTGTTGCTGATATTGAGGGAGGAGGCACTTTAGTTTCTAGATTCCCTTGTTGATTGAAGATAAGAGAAGACAATGGGTGCTTGTTAGGTTTGGAAAACCAAATTAGTGTGTATACATGATTATAGAAAAGAGAAGGCATTGGGTGCTTGTTGGGTTTGGAAACCAGTTCAATGTGTGTACGGAAAGGAAAAAGAACAAAGGAAAAATAAAAAAACCATTTGAAATATAAGTATCAAAATTTTATTCCAATTTTTAACTATGCATGTGATCTATGATTATGATTTATAATGGTTTCATTTTGAGCTAACTGGATGTGATATGTTTATACATGATGATTTGATAAAAAAAATATAGTTTGACTTGTTGTGACAGGAAGTAAACATAATTGTAGATGTATCGTATTGACGACCACCAATGAGGTATGATTTGAATTTATTTCAATTTCTTTTTAGTCTAATGGCATTTATGTGCTTGGTACAGGAAAATAGGGAAATGACTGGTTTGGGGAGGTTGAAACTAACTACAAGAATTAGCAACAGTAACAAAAGGAATTGGAACATGCAACAATATGTTGGTAAAGCACTTCAAGAGCAGGGCCATTGTGGGACACTAGTACCCAATAGTGTCCATTGATTACCATGAGGATGTTATGACTGGTATGATGGTTTTGAGGCATGGATATGCTTTGCTTTTTAGACCTTCCGATGCAAGGAAACCTTACCAAGGGATGCATTTCCCGAGAAAGGGGACATTAGGGAACTTGGAAGGTGAGAGACTGCACGGAAGGGGGTGACTAAATTTCCCATGGGACTGTGTAGTAAAGAAGGGAAGGTTGGGGATGGATTTGTTTTGGTCATTAGAATTTCCAAATGGAATCAGATGCACAATGGGAGTGTGCCCTAGGACAATGAGTCAGTCACTATTCATTGAGGGAACAAGTAGCACAAGGACCGTAGTGTTGGACATTGGATGCAGGTTTGACTTTGACAGTGGATTCTGGAATTCCTAGGAAGGAGGTGAATCCTAGTATTACTTTGAGGTGGAGGTGTGAGCCTCCAGATTAAGTTGTTGCAGATGCAGGCATCATAGCCTTTTATTTGCTCAGTAGAGAAAATGTGCATATTTATATATGTGTAATTTATTGTGAAATTGTATTGTGCTGGATTTTATAAAGCTCCATAAACAATATGTTTATTTGTTGGTTGAATCAAACGTGCATGAGTGTATATGTGGTTGTTATTGTAAATACTGTAATGAGTTGTGCTTTAAAGCTCTAGTAAATAATATGTTTGTCATGTTGGTTTTGGATTTTCAACAAGTTATTATTGTAAATACTATAATGAGCTAGGTTATAAATATCCATGGGTAATATGTTTTGTTTTCAGCGGTTTGTTGGTCATAGGTGTCATAGAAAACTGAGAACGATGTTCCTAAGGGGAGGGGTTTATGACAACCCCGAGTTAAAATTTCGTGTAATAAAGTTAATAAAATCAAAAGAAGACCAAGATCATGGGACACGTATTCCAAGTTGAATGTTGGGAAAAACATCCTAGTGGGTTTTCATTTCGGTATATTATGGCTAAGGAGATTGAATTGGAAAGGAAAAGAGACATTAATTGTTATTTTATTTATGATAATAAATGAAAATAGGAGAAAGGGGAGATTAAAGGTCATTGGTTTGCACGAGAGGGAAATTGAAGTGAAATTGAGGAAATTGAAGAAATTAGAGGCTTTAATGATAAAAAGGCTTATGAGGATTAATTCATAAGCTTCTTTCAGTTTAGTTTCAGAGTTCTTTCTATTCTCTCATACTATTGCACACTTAGAGAATTCTTGGAGTACTCTAGCATTGGAAAAAGGAAGGCAAAGGAAGGACAAGGAAAGAAAAGGGCAAGCAAGGAAAAGTTGGATCAAGCAGTTTCAACAAGAATACTTGCAGGTAATAGGTTACATATGTGATTTTATGTCTAATATGTGAGTGCATGGTACATGTATGTGTGTATTAACAAAAACTACACTATATTAAAACATATCACATGTAATATCTATAAATAAAATAAAATAATCTCTTATCTGATCCATGTCTTAAGGAAAACACTAAAGTTTTTTTTTTTTTTTTAATTTCCTACCACACACAAATTTGTATTAAACATGCAAATTTGTAAATTATATTAAACATCGTATTGAAATATTAAATCATGCATTCTATATATATAGGCTATATACCATATAGATTTATATATAGTCCATCTTTTTCCAATTTATTTATAGGTACAATCTACGTCTTAAGATATGCCAAAGGTAAAGTAACATCTCACAAGGGTTTACTGTGGTGAATGCTAGGTGAGTGCATAGGCAGAGTATATATATATTTTTAAATATACCATAGTTAATAATTAGGATTAGGGTTTTGAAATTATATGGAATTAAAAAATTATAAAAAAAATGTGATAGATTTTTTACAAAACACTATTAATAGTTATATATGAATTTATAGTTAGGGATTAATAGTTATATTTATAGTTACGGATTACTGATATAATTTTTTAAACAATATGATAATTTTTTCACAAAATATTATTAACAATTATATATGAATTTACGTTTAGACACTAGATAACTAAGAAGGATGTGATAAATTCTGAAATAAAAATAAATTTTAAAATAAGGGAAACAATTTTACTAGATAACTAAGAGAAGGATGTGATAAATTCTGAAATAAAAATAAATTTTAAAATAAGGGTGATTTATAATTTTTGAATTCAAAAGTTTAGAACAATTTTTTGCTAAATGATTTAGTTTGGCATTGATGTTGTATAAATTAGAAAAATTAAAGAAATTACTAGGACTATTACTAATTATAATAATAAATATAAATTACAATAATATTTCATAGGTTGGCTTAATATTTAATTATAAATCAACATAGATCCATCTTAATACAGATCTAACATGAGTCGAAGAGGGCATCCAATTTCTCGTGCAATTTTTTTATGAATCTACATTATTTAAATGTTTTGTATAGTTATTATTTTTTTTTTAGATTTTTAAATTTTTTATTTTGGTCCATATGAGCAAAATTTCAACTTTGATGTTACACATCATATTGGGCTGTAGAATGAGCCTCTTGGCTCAATTTAATATTTCAATTATAAACAAACAAGTACAACAAAGACATGATAGAAAAATTAAATACTATGAGTCTAGATCCACCTTTATCTTGGATCTATCATGTGAAAAAAGAGATCAAACTCTTGAAAGTGTGAATATTTCCTCTTTTTTTTTGCACTCTAACAAAGTTTGCACTTCTAGTTATTTGATTCCTCTAGAGTGGTTGATTAATATAAAATTAATAGTATATAGACAAGTAGGAATAACAACCAGCCATTATTATGTTTATATATTAAGTTAACATGCTATTAATTTATGCCACATACAATTTTGTTCACATAATAAACATTCACACCTAATGTTTTCAATAAACTATGCTCCCTAATCTTGAGTAAAAATATACATATATAACACTTAAAATGGATCATTATATTTGAGTTTTTTATGAAAAAAAATGGTCTTATATAAAAAAAAATGGTTTTACGGGGTCATGTCAATTTTCTGGAAATTGTAAGATTTATGGTCTAAATACCATTCTTGTGATGAAAAATCTTTTAGTTCACGGAATTATTTGTATATGGAATCCTATATGCAATGTTATCAAGACCATAAATACCTATAATTATAAACTCAACAACACTTTCTATCCTATCCAACTTTTAACTTATAATAATGAATAGCTTGATACAAGTAGCAAGTGTAAGGTGCCTAAGCTCTACAATGCACTTGGCATAATGTAGGAAATAAGCGGAGAAAAAAACTTAGCTTGGTTAAATAAAATTACCAAAATATAAATCTTAAACTCTCGTAACTTTTCACTTCTAATCTTATAAGTTTATGCCAATATTGAGACAAAAAGACCAACATTAGGTTTCATAGATTGTAATTGTTTGTGTGAGATATAGAGGGGGAAACAAATGCACAAATTATGAGCATGGAAGAAGCATCATAATTTTAAATATATAAGAAACTTTCTATTTAAAACATATAACATTTAAGATAATTTTACATAAATTAAAAGTATAAAAAGAAATAAGTCATGGTCATCTCAAAATCAAAATATTTTCATAATGCATGTGATGTATGTGAATTTTGACCAAATATCACAAATCTTTGAAAAAAGATTTTCACAAATATAATATATATTAGATCTACCTCTCCAATAAATGAAACTAACAACTTTATTTGGTATGGTAACTTCAATGCTACATCTTGAAAAATTGAATTTGACATTTATTTATGTCTCTTGCACAAAATTAACTAACAATTTTATTTGGCATCATATCTCTCACAAAATTAACCAACAATTTTATTTGGCATCATATCCTTGACTATATATCCTCGACTATAAATTACTATAAATTTTAGTGACATTTCTAACCACTTAAAAAAACAAAAAATCCATTTACCCTACCTCATCCATTAAGGTAAATTTAATAAAATAAAGAAAAAACCTTCTAACCATGAAAAACAAATTTAATATTTATTTTATATATATTAACTTCTACTTTATAAAACAACTCCAATAAAATATAGGAATTAAAAAAAATTACTGAGATGTTATCTCTTTAATTTATAATGAAAACCACTTTCTTTTAAGATAACTGAGAGACAATTTCCTAAACAGATATCAACTCTTTAAAAAAAATATATATATATACCCCTTTATTAATATTGACTTTCACGAATTTCAAGTCCTAGCTAAATAAAATGTAACAATCAAGAAACCCACCCACAAAGAGCATATGGGTGATAGAAGGATAAATAAGTTCATCTTTAATCGTGAAATCTGAAAGTTACGCATGTAAAAATCTCCCAAATCACATGAAAAACATGGCTGATAGATAATAATAAACAAAATTACATTTCTAATCCACCACTTCTTTGAATATAAACATGGTTACTATTGATGTATTATATCAACACGTTTTTTTAAGAATGAAAAAGCTGAATATTATTATATGAGGGATATAAAGATCAGAGATTACATCGATATAATCCCATAGAAAAGAGATCTAGATGAAATCATCATGGGAGAAATCCGACTAATAGATAAGGAAGATATGCTGAAACAAAATGTTCTGGGGGATTTCTAAAAACAAACATGTGTTCATAGAGAAAACAGGAAACATAAAGATGTTCAGAAGCGTCATATACACCATCCATAAACAGAAGATAGAAAAAACAGCCACATATAGATCAGAAACGCGTCCCTGGAAACCTGTGAAGAAAACAAAATAAAACTAAAAATCCAATATCATATCAACAAGTTGTAATTCACTCTCCTTCTTCTACTACAACTACTATGAAATATATAACATTCCATATTGTAATAAAAACATCTATGAAATATTTAAGACTTCCATATTGTAATAAAATAATGCATTTAACATGAAATTATGATTTGTAATAACCAATGCTAATGATTGGTGAAATTGAATTTGTTTTTGTTTATAGCATGATATAATTAAACATGGTTGGAAGGCTTATACCGGTTATAATTGTTGTTGTTGATGATTTCTACTGCATCAAGAAAATAATATTTTAGATAATAAATAGATATATTGTTGTTATTTGTGAGTGAAATCTAAGTAATGTTAATGCATTATTAGATTTGGATATGAATTTCAATGTTATAACCATGTAAATGTTGTTGTAATAATGTCGGAAGAAAGAATATTTTATTGTTGAATTTTTTACACAATAGTTCTAATTTTAAGTTGGCAACATCAATTCATCATTGGGCTTCTAATTTAGCAGTGGGCTTCTAATGTAATTAGAGTGCCACATGACAGGTTTAAATGACCTAGTTACGTTATGGATGTTCCAATTTTGACACTTGTTTGATAACTAATTGATGTTTGAAGGCTTTTTTGGATGTTATTTCATGCTTCTCAAATGGTACTTTTATAAGAATATTAAATTATATCAATGATTAGGGTAAAGTTTAGGGGTTAAATTTTGCAAATGGGTTAATTTTTCATAATTTTGTAAAAAAAATTCATCAATATTCATTTTTTTTAATGCTCAAAATTTATAGGATAAAATTATTTTACTTTTAAAATTACCAAAATTTTATAGAAACTATATAAAATCATTAGAAATTTAAATAATTTCTTTCAAAAATGTCGCCAAATATTTTATAATTTGTATATTAGGTACTAGTAAGATTCCCCAATGTTTCACCACTTTGAGATAAATTTTCATCCTTAAAATTTTCTGAGTTGATGATTGATTGATATTGGCATAGTCATTTTGAAAAAAAAATCATGGCCTTGAAATTAAAACATAAAAATAACAATAACATAAGAAAGATGATTCTTAGATGTTTTCATAGTCATTTTGGTAATGCTTTCATATCCTTAAACGTCCAATAATGATGAACTACCAATGACGTTTAGACGACATACAAACATTCATATAGTATCGATGCCTTAGGTGTCAATATGCAGTTGATCAAGCATTGATAGAATGTTTAGAAGAGGTTGTCATTTTTGTTGGGTTGTGCTATATTCTTTCCACGACTAGCCCACGTAGTTAACCAAGGGGTTAGAGGGGACCCCCTTTTCATTGCGCTGATTGTGCAACAGGGTTGGGGGGGGTCACAAGGGTTTGAGGTGTACCGGTAACCCCACTTTATGGGGTCCAAGGCAGCACCCCAGAAAATTTTGGTTTTGGATCCTATGTTAGGTTGCGCGGACCCACCTATGGTTTTGTACATGATTTTCGCACATGTTTTTTGGACGCGATGGTTTTCGGTCCATGGTTTTGGACGAGATGGTTTTTGGTCCATGGTATTGGATGCTTCGGCATGTATAAATATGTATTGTAACATTGAAAGGAAAATAATGAAAAATCAAGCTGGTAGTCCTAGTTTCGGGATCCAGGGGAAAATCTCTATGTATATGTGTTTTATGTGTTATGCTCTCGCATTGTTTATTTTCTATGTTTTAGAATTCATATGCAGGTAATTTATGTACGGGGTTAAAACCTACATTTGGTATCAGATTTGTTTTGGCTTCAAGGGGATGCCTTTGTTACTAAGGGGTTTCGCTTGGCCCTGTGGTAGACCCTGTTCAGTGGGAGATCTGTGAGATCAGTTCTAGTGGTGAAAGAAGATGGCGAGCAATGGAAAGATAGAGATCAAGAAATTTAATGGTCATATTTTTGAGTTGTGGAAACTCAAGATGGAGGATCTGTTGGTGGATAAAGATCAGTGGATTGCGGTAGATCTGGGTACTAAACCAATGGGAGTGTCCAATGAAGAATGGAAGAAGTTGGATCGAAAGGCAAAGAGCACAATACGATTGTGTGTCTCAGATTCAGTGTTGCTGAATGTATCAGAGGAAGCTACGATGAAGGCTTTGTGGGACAAGTTAGGGATTTTGTGCCAATCTAAGTTTCTGGTGAATAAACTATTCCTGCGGAAAAAGCTGTATAACCTAAGGATGAAAGATGGAGACTCGGTGACAGAGCATCTAAATGCATTTAATACTGTAGTAAATCAGTTAGCATCTGTTGATATTAAAATTTCAGATGAAGATAAGAGCATTAGTTTGTTGTGTTCTCTACAAGATTCATGGGATGATCTGGTTATTGCAATAGATAGCAATGCAATTACCTTGTAGTTTGATGAAATAGTCTCAGCCTTGCTGATGGAGGAGATGAGACGGAAAAATATGGAGAGCCAGAATGGTGATGCCTTGTCTGTACGAGGAGGGTCTTAGAACATAAACAAAAATAAGTCATCGAGTGGGAGATCTAAATCTAGAGGGAGATCTAAATCTCCAGGAAAACCTATAAAGGTGGTGTGCTAGAAATGTGGAAAGGAAGGGCACTACAAAAGGGACTGTAAATCTAAAGCTCTTGA
>APFE030032780.1:28560-58712 GCA_000404065.3 Pinus taeda | reverse complement strand
ATGGGATACTCCCTCTTTTGGATGGGGTAGTTCCTCTCTTGATGGGATAAGTTCCTCTTTCATAGGGATGCATGAACCATCTGAGGGTGCTCAATACACGTCAAACAATCTTCTAGAATGCTCTAGAAATGACCACAAGTAACTTTTTTAAGATGAAACTCGCGCCTTTTGACCTTTATAGGAGTACGCACCCATCCCTTGAATTACAGAGCGTACAAGTACGTAGGTACAATGAGCTTGGGATGCGTACATGCAGGCAAGGTAGAGAGAACCTGCATACCCAGAGATAAACATGATTTTTAATGACTTTCTCTCTTTCTTGAATTTTGACATGGAGAGCAGAGGTATCAGGCTTGACAAGGAGGATAATATCACTGTTGATGGAGCCATATTAACTGCAGATAGTCATGGTGGCAAATTTTAGTGTAACAGGTCCTTGTAGGTCCCGGTGATTTGAAAGCCAATTTGTTTCATCATTTCTAATGGCATGAGTTTATGTGAGGCTCTGGATTCCAACATTCAATTATGCAATAAAGGTAATGTATTATCAGGGTCACATAGAAGGGTGCAGTAGAAGGATCAATTTCTTTCACATGTGGCCCAAAAAAAACCATTGGCCTCTCTTCTTGAAGGTTTAAACAATCATGGATGGGTGAAGAGGTGGATGGAAGCATGAATTGAGATACTTGAGCTTTATAAGTAGGCTACTAGGCTCAATCAGAGGGACATGAATCTTTACCTTTTCAAGTTCCTTCTAAAGGTTGAATGTAGGTTGGACTTTTTCTATACCTCTTTGCTCTGCTTCTCCTTCCTTAACACTGGAAGTTTTTAGCGAAGCATGTGCCTCTTCTTCTGTGTGTCCCTTGGAACTATTTCTTTCCTTATTTGAGGAGACTTTTATCTTGGAAGAGTCAGGATTCAGATTACCTTTCCCTTTATATGTTACTAAGGGAATATCTCAGGGAGCAGTTCCCTCTTGTTGTTCTGGCTCCCTCGACCTCTTTCTTGAAGATCTTAGATCATACCTTCTGTGTAGTTGTGCCTGCATGAAATCCAAAAACTGTTTATAATAGTAATCTATATCCTTCTCATTTGCTATTGCTTCTTTATCATGGTTGGTCTCCTGGTGAGCCATATTTTCATGTTCCTCTCCAAAGAAAGCAGAATACAGGTTTCCCTGCATCTCATGTGTATCTAAATATTGTTCATCGGGATCATCTTATAAATATAGAGCACAAGGGTTATGATCAATCTATTCCTTTCTTTCCTTTGGAAGTATCTACAATGGAGGCCTTTTATACGGTGGGTTATAACCCTGGTTGTTTCCTTGAGAATTCTACTTAGAGAGACTCTTGTTCTCAAGTTCAAGCTTTCCAACCTTATGTGATAAATTCCTGATGATTTTATCCAGTTCATCCCACTTTAGGTCTGGTGATTCTTTAGCTTGACCAAAGGAGGATGCCTCTTCTTTGCCTCTTTTATTCTCAGTAGGTTCCTGCTTTCCTCTTGACTTCCTTGGTGAGGTGAAATTTTCTTCCACCTCAAGCACATCAATTTGGAGTTGATATAAAGTGAGAGACTTCCTTTCCCTTAGATTAAAACCAAAGTCAAATTAAAAGGCTCCCAAAAAATCTACTCGAGCAGTAGTTGGAGGAGGCTTTATCTCATCCGACAGTTTATTATACTTCTTATTAAACCTTTTGTATAAATTTTGAGATATTCTCTTTTGGCTTGTTCCTTATAGCGTTAAATTCTGTGAGGAGGTGCTCATGATTTATATTTTCACCCCATTTGTGTGAAAGAGTTTTGAAGTTCCTCCCAAGTAGTGATGTAGGCATTGGGTAGGGTTTTAAACCATTTTTTGGCTTCCCCGTCAAGGGTTTGTACAAAAAAAATCAGGACTGCATCCAATTGTTCTACATTTAGATTCTCAACAAAAGAACAAAAGGTGTTAATGTGTCTTTGTGAAATGTTTTCATCCTACCCATTGAACCTAGGAAAAAGCTTTAGGTAGTCTTAGGGCATAACACTTAGGGGTTGAGGTAAATCAAGAGGGGCATATTTATTTAGCAAAAAAACTCGAACAACCATATGAATTAATGGAGGGGGATTGAGATTTTCTTGAGGAACTTGGGCAAAAAACATAGTTGTAGGAGTGGCTGGATTGAAAGTAGGGTATGTAAGGGTTTTAGGAGTAAATCCTAGGTAGTGAGTAACAAAGGGTTGAGAGTTGGATGAGGAAGCTTCAAAGATTGATGGGACAACATCGTAGGTAGTAGGAGTTTTCTCCTTCCAGGCTTTCTTGAAAATTAATTTCTCCAGGTCAGATACAAATGGGGCTTTCTGCTAAGAGGTATCTGAGTGAGTGTGAGGCTTTTTAAAAGTTAGGATGATAAATGATAATGGGGTTTGTGGAGTCACCAAGGTGAAGTGGATGCAATCAGAACATATTTTCTCACCTACATAAAGAGTGCTCAACTTGTTGTATCCCAAGGGAAAAATACTTCAATACGTTCCCCAACAATGGTGCCATAAAGATGTTGTTTCTCCCAGAGACAACCTTGGATTTCTTGCAAGACCAATGCCTAGGCACATCTAGATTTTGTGTGTCTCAAATGATTCTCAGGAAAACGTAGACTATATAATACTCATATATCTATATATATAGAATAATATTATATATATAATATATATATATATATATATATATATATATATACATATATATATTTATATAATATATATATATATACAATAAATATATAATATATATATAATATATTATATATATATATATAAATATATAGATATATTAAAGGAATTGGTTGGTTCATTCATCCAAAGGCATAAGTCATGTGTTTCTGGTACTTTTCACATATGCGGTTCACATAAATATGTGCAAAAAATAGTGGAGGCCGAGTAGTTCAAGGACTTACAGTTTAATAAGATTTTGTAGAGCAATGAGAGAGGATAAGAAGAAATAGAAACTCATCACATAGAGCTTAAAGAATTAAGAAATCTACATTTAACACATAGAGATTAAAGCATTAAGAATTTCTACACTTATTTGAATTATGGGTAGATATAATGGACCAAAGCGAGATTGAATGCTATGATTCATGTAGTGCAATTTTAAAGATATAATATCAATAATCCATACAGGCACATGCATTAATAAATCAATACAAATGAATCTATGAGGAAGTATGAAATAGTTCTAACAACTATGATTGCATGAATTTAGAGAAGAAACATAAACAGAATGGGTTTTAACAGAGGGATAACATACTGTAATACTCAAAGGGGGAATCACCACCATTTACTTGATATTATGAAATATATGTATTATAAAGTCATACAGTTTGAAAATAACATTGTAGCTTTTTCTTCAGGATTTCTGAACCTTTGTAAAGTGTTGCTTCCCCCTATTTATATCCAGAGGAGAGCGTTGAAAATCCGTTACAACAAAAAATCTTCGGCCGAGTCTCCGCTGTCAGGTAAATTAGCTATCTTGCCCAGGGATGGCTCTGTGGCCCAAAAAAATTACAAAATAATAATTGCCTCATTAAAGGGTGACACATTATAGGACAACAACTTAGTCAATAATCAAATGAAAAAATTAACAAAACATCTTCGTGCCCATCCCTGTGATCACTCCTGCTTTAGGTTGTAGTTTGCTCACGGTATGGCTTCCTGTGTTGCTTAGCCGACTTTCGTTGTTTTTGAATTTACTGCTTGAACCATTCATCCTTTAAAGCCGGGAGTGGGTACTATCAATTTCATGTCACAGTACTAGAGCAGAGGACCCTTGGGCAGTACTTCATCTTCCCTCTGTATGGGACACCATGCTAGATAATCAAGTACTCCTGAGCTACTAAGTCCTTGTTTACTTCTTTCAGCGTCAGCCTTGGTTTCGTGTCACAAATGGCCTTTCTAGATCAGCCCATGCCGGGTTTGAATGATCCACCTCCCTTATTAAATTCCACAACTTCCGACCCACCATGCCTTTAAAGTTCTGCAAAACACTATCGGCACCTTGATATGCCTGGTGATGTGATTGTGGTGTAATATGGAGGACTTTCCAGTGTTGGCCCTTATCACTAAAACATTATGAAACAGACGAGTTTCGATCCCCTTTCAGCCCCTTTGCTTTAACTCCTTTTTGTAATTCTCTTCATATGGTTAGGGTCTTAAAACAGGTGCTTAGCCCTAAAGCATTGGAGCCCTTAAACTCCTGTGGGGTCTTTTTCCTTTTATACATAGAATCTCGCACTTCAGTGGTTTTTGATGCTTTCCTTTGATATCTCCTCTTGACCCTTGCGATTGCAAATCTACGGGATTGGGCCCACCCTATGTATCAAAATCACAATACGAGAGAGGGAGCCCATTTACCTCCTTTCATAGCATTGGCCATTTGTCCAGACGTGGGACTTTAAGAAAGTAGAATTCATAAACTATCAGATCCAGGAGGGTATTTTGCATATCACAATCGTAGGTCGAAAGGGACTTCGAAGGAGGAGGGACCTTGCTTTGTGCGTTCGTTGATTTCCAATTTTTGATGGGTGAAGTCATCATTGCCATGTGGCACTTTGTGAGAGGTGACACATGTCACCCAGAAATTCCCCCATAGGACTCTTGAAAATTCCAGATCAACATGCCATGTGTCCTCCATACCGCTACATCATGCTGGCATCAGTTGCCCCATGGATTCTCAGGACCAATAGAATTTTGCCACATGGGCCCCCTGGAGGAGAGAGAAAAGGGCCCATTCGCCCTTAGTTTTTCTTTAAATTTCTTTGTTAAATGAAATTGGCCCCTCCCAATGCTTTAATACCAAAGGCCCAAATTTCGTCAATTTTCATGATATTGGCATTCAACGATGTTCTGGTATTGACGTTTGGTGATGTTTTGACCCTGTGTTTGTGTGCACCCTTTTGTATCTGTGATCATTGATATGTGATATCAGTGCTTTACATCACGAATCGTTGATAAGTGATATCAGTGATTTGCATCACGAACCGCTGATATGATATGTGCCATGGGCCTCTGACGGTCGATATGCAATATTTTCTCTATCTTGGTGTTACAGGTCTATTTAGGCACATCAATCCTGACGATCAAATCAGTGTAAACAGGATCTATCAAACTCTAATTCAGTTGATACATGCCCTAGACATGCCACCTCATTGAGTGCTTTCATCCATGAGAGTTTCCTGACTTCAAACCCTGCTGAAGTGCTTCCTTGGGTCACCGGTGCACCCCTGGTCAGGGGTAAGTGCGCTGCAGAGTAGGTAGCCCCATTCAAGGCTACGTTGTAGAGCGCCTAATCCCACTCAAGCTTGTGCTAGGCGATAATCCTCGAGATGTTCACTGGATTATGAGTATATTCCTCCTTTCTAGAGCCTTCTAGAAGGAACCCAACTCCTATCCTATCAAGATGAGCTCGACTTAGGATATCCTTGGATCATATAATCCTCTATCCTCTCATCCCTTTGAAGATGGAAACTAATCATCCAATTATAGAAAACCATTCAACGACATATTAATGACAAAACCACTTGCATTCATTTATAAATTTGCCTCCCATCATAAAGCCAAGGAGCTTGGATATTATAGAGAAATACTGTTGGTTTAGAGACTTGAAATCATTGTCAAAGTAATGTCATGTTGCTAGACTGATGTTGCTATTGGTGTGATGAGGGCTTGGACTAAGTTGGATGAGTGACACGAGATCGAACCACAATGGGTGTAATTTCTCCTTCTATCAATCAATAAAGTTGTTTGTTCCTTTTCCAATACTTTTGTCTATATCTATGATGAATGTATGTTCAAATTTTGTTGATTCCATTTTTTTACAATAAACAAATCATATTCTTTGATTGTTGTCGTCTTTTGTTTATGTTGGTAGGTACCAATTGAGCGAATTTAGTTTGAGCGGGAACGATGACAACAACTCAAAGGAAATCAAAGGAAGTGAAGGATCACAAGTAGGTTATTTTATCTTATTTGTTTATTGTAGGGAAAGTTTAAACATATTTACTTCAGTTGTTCTAAGTGTAACTACCCACTTAAGGAAGATATACTTATATGTAGGTATAAATTCCGTATAACAAATTGGCGACCATACTGGGGAACAACCATCGTTCCTGGTAGTTATCCCTTGTCTTAGCAGCACCAATAGACTTTTCTTGAGTTCATTTACCTATATTTAATCATTTGGAGCTTGTTTGGTCAAAATGTGTGCTTATTTGTATGTTGATAGTGCTATATGACATCAACGCACTATTGTTCTTGACACAGTGCACTGCAGAGCATCCTTAACCTAGAGACAGTGCTCTGCAACACACTGTTTCCCACTTAGGGCTGCGCTGGTCCCTGTCAAGCCAAAAACCCATCTTTTTGCTTGATTTTTTCCAAACTATTTCACATCTTGTTTGTTGAATGGTCAATGCTTCTCTGTCCTTGAAGTCCAAATTAGAATTTATTTTCCATGCCCACTTTGGCTTTGTTTGTTCAATGTTTCTTTATGTTTTCTTTATCATTGTCGAATCAATCCCAAACTTAGCTTACATTGATTAGTCTTTACTTTTCTGAAAAAAGAAATTGTCATAAAGTCTTCATTTCTTGTGAAAAGAATTGATTGATCATTTGTGCATTTAGTTTCTTTATGTTCATCTAAACATTCAAGGAATGAAAATAAAAACATGCATAATGAATTTCGAAGTTTGTGTGTGCTTGTAGGAATAATGTAGGGAAAGTTGCAATAGATGTGCTTTATGCTCTTTATTTAAAGATTTCTATCGCTCTATCCCTTTTAGTTACGGTTTTCATTGTTTAAATCAAATGAAAATAATGTTTCCCATCTTAGTTGCATTCTAGGAGTTTTAGAAACATCATGCGGTGAACCTGAAAGAAAAACTTTTAAACAAGATCAACTAAAATTTAACTCAATTAACATAATGGAGCATTGTAACTTAATGCATAACATTTAGAGGTCTAGGCTAGAGATTTGTTCTGGCATCGTTAAACATAGAAGCTATTGCTAATGGTCTGTGATACATTTCGAGTGTGATATCTCATTCCACGTATTTAAGTATGTCGTACCTCGTCCATGTACTTTCGGGTATATCGGGTGGTCTTATAGTACGAAAAGAATAAGGGAATTCTCTGACTGTGCGGTTTTGCATTAGATAATGCTAACACAGATTGGGCCTCCATGTACTTTAGAGTATATTTGGGAGGACTACATTAGGTTTCTATCCATCCATAGGTAACTGAGTTAGCCGCCTTGTATACTGTGATACACCGAAAACAACATTTGGGGAGATTACCTGCACATATGTTAAGTCCTTGGCTCCGCCGAGGCGGTATATTGCAGTTCACAGTTACTTGGTAATTCGTTTGCCTAGATTACCCTCTTTTTGTTTATTTCTTTTTATAATAAAATCAATCAACAATTGTGGAATAAAATCAACCTTTACCCCATCATTCGCGTAAGACAACAAGTAAACCGACTTTACCGCCTGAAGTTACACCTAGTTGGTGAAAGTGGTCTCACTTAACTGAGTCCAATACATCACAAAATTATGGTTCTTCATCTGATTTACTAGAGTCACCTATACTGGTACGTACTGCGATTCCAGTTACTCATACTATTACTAGTTTATTTACTACTGAAGTGGAACTTTTACAATTACCTAAGGACACTGAAATTGAACTTAGTGAAACGGTAATTGAAGTTGTCCAACAAGAAGTTGATCCTCAACTAGAAGTTGTTCAAGAAATTCATCCTAAACTTTTTGTTCTTTTACCAGAACACTTGGATCCTGAATTTGAACAAACAGAAGTTGTTCTCGTACTGGAAGACAATCGATCGGTTTACCCTCAGACATCTGTAAATGTTGAGACTTCTCCTTTACCACAGAGTCAAACACTGGAAATTTATTACAGACCTGACAGTGAAATCCTTCCACCCGGTTTGATTTCTATTGTAGTGGAATCTGAAGAAGAAAATTCACTTAGAACTCCAACTCGTTTTGGACCAGGGCTTTATCTTTATCCTTCCTTTCCTCGGTTAACTTATACTACTCCTCTTGATCCTTTTTACTTTCAAACTACCGTATATTCATTAGGACATTTATTGGGTCATTTGAATATGGATGAAACAACATCCCAGACTATATCATATGTTACATCTGCGACAACATCTACTATCACTACTTCTTCAATGTTTACCACAACACCTGAGTCACATCTGTATGTTGGTCCGTTTGTCCCACTGGGTTACCAATCATTATCTGGAACTCGTTCTAGTATTTCTTCTAGTCCATGGTATTCACCCATGTCATCCATAGGAATTTTACCTGGTTCTTCATTTACGAATACTGAATAGTTTGATCCATCAAGTCAATATCAAGTTGGTCCATCTGGTTACCATTCAATGTATCCACTTAACACTGGATTACCTCCACATGGAGAATAATATGCCCAATTTGCTTATTCTCCATACTTTGGGGGGCCACCATGTGGGGCCACCATATGGTAGTATACCATCATCTTTAGGTCCAACTTATTATGGAATGACTATTTGTCAATGGCAGCCTACAATGCCTATTTAACCAAGGCTTGTGTATTCATTACAACCAATACAACCTGTTTCATCGATACCTACTACGCCTATCGTTACGAATTTACTATAATCACAAGCTCAGTTGATTGTATCTCAACCTTTGCAAGCTGATCCTTCAACCTCTTACCCTCAAGTTTTAGGTCTACAGATTCAGTCTTCTCAGGCCATTTTACAACAACCATTTATGTCTGTAATCCAACAACCTTAGGCTAGTTTACCTTTAATTGGGATGACTCAAACTTATACTGGTCAAATTTATCCACAACTTGGTCAAACTTATATTGGTGGGAAACAACCATTTTATCAACAACCGTGGCAGCCACAATACCAACAAAAGCAATTCCAACAGTACCAAATTTATCATGGACTTGGTCAACAAGCCTATGTTGGGTTTGGTTTGTCATTAAATTCGTTAAAGCATCAAATAATGATAAAATTGTCCATCATGACAAGACCAAGTTTCACCTTCACTAGACTCGTTAAAACATCACATAGTGATGGATTCAACCGAAGGGTAGAATTATACATCAAGCATATGTTATCCTCCTCAGGATTGTTAAAAAATAAAGAGGTATTGGTCAGCAATGACCAGGGAAAATGGAAAAAGGGATAAATCATTTTATGATAGCAAGTATCTCTGACACTTTCACTTCATCTTTGTGACTATTTTGGTTGGGTTATCTACTTGATGGTTATCATACCTATGGTCTATCACACCATCCATCACTTTGCTTTTGGGTCAATGCTGCCAATTCATTCAGTGTCGCTGACAAGTTCAAGAGAAGTCACTAAGTAAGCTTCATCCTTTGCAATAGTCATAAACCTTCATTTTCATGACTGCCATTCCTGAACATTGTGTCATCAGTCACATTTTGTCTTCAAAATCATTACACTCGTTTCATGTCATTGATGGGGGATACATCAAGGCCCTCCTATGACGAGTCGCTTCTTGTCGACATTAGCACATTATCCAGGAAGTTGACTTAGAAACACCCTTCCAGTACCTTGAGGCTTGCATACATCAATGGAAAGTTTCTCACTTCTGGCAATAGGTTGACATCACAGGCCTTCGACCGAAAGACTTTTTATGGTGTTGTACATCAAACAACTATTCACACCATGTAGAATGTACTGTAGTACCTTGAGAATCATTATCATTATTGGTGATTTCTCTCACGTTTGTTAACAACTTACATCATTTCTTAGTAATCAGGCGGTGTCTTCCCATGTTCGACTTTAGATCACATTTTCACATGGTTAGACTCGTACTTGAGCAAACAATTGGACGAGATAGAGGACCCTAGACCTAGTTTCATCCATTTGGTCTGTGATTTTAGGAGAGTACTAAATCATCTATACGATGGCTTTAAACAGATAGTCATCTTATCATGGATCTATATCTGTAGACGACTATTTGATTTATGTACATGTAATGAAAAGTTTATATGTTGAGCATGGGTATGCTTTCCCTCAAGAATTCATGAAAAAATCAAAGATATCATGACATTATGTATTGTAATTGATGCAAGTCACCGTCTGCTTCAGAGCCTCCTCATCACATCATAAAGCATATCACTCAATATTATCATTTTTGACTTCATGCTTTAGGGGGCAGTTGTTATAGGTCTATTTGGGCACATCACTCCTGATGATCAAATCAGTGTTAAAAGGGTCTATCAAACTCTAATTCAGTTTCTATATGCCCTAGACATGCCACCTCATTGAATTCTTTCATCCATGAGAGTTTCCTAACTTCAAACCCTGCTGGGGTGCTTCCTTGGGTCACCAGCGCATCCTTGGTCAGGGGTAAGTTCTCTATAGAGTAGGTAGACCCATTCAAGGTTGTGTTATAGAGCACCTAAGCCCACTCAAGCCTGTGTTGGGCGAGAATCCTTGAAATATTCATTGGATTCTGAGTATATTCCTCCTTTCTAGAGCCTTCTAGAAGGAACCCAGCTCCTATCCTATCAGGATGAGCTTGACTTAGGATAGCCTTGGATCATCTAATCCTCTATCGTCTCATCCCTTTGAACATGTAAACTAATAATCCAATTATGGAAAACCATTAAATGCCATATTAATGACAAAACCACTTGCATTCATCTATAAACTGGCCTCCCATCATAGAGCCAAGGAGCTTAGATATTATAGAGAAATACTATTGGTTTAGAGACTTGAAATCATTGTCAAAGTATTGTCATGCTGTTGGATTGATGTTTCTATTGGTGTGATGAGGGATTGTACTAAGCTGGATGAGTGACACGAGATCGAACCACATTGGGTGTAACTTCTCCTTCTATCAATCAATAAAATTGTTTGTTCCTTTTCCAATACTTTTGTCTATATCTATGATGAATGTATGTTCAAATGTTGTCGATTCCATTTGTTTACAATAAATAGATCATATGCTTTGATTGGTGTCGTCTTCTATTTATGTTAGTAGGTACCAATTGAGTGAATTCAGTTTGAGCGGGAGTGACGGGAGCAACTCAAAGGAGATCAAAGGAAGCAAAGGATCACATGTAGGTTGTTTTATCTTATTTTTTTATTGTAGGAAAAGGTTAAACATCTTTACTTCAGTTGTTCTAAGTGAAACTGCCCACCTAGGGAAGGTATACTTATTTGTAGGTATAAATTTTGTATAACACTTGGACCTGCCGATAAATGACTTATGTTATCGGCGATTGGTTGATCACAGATTTCGTTGCCTTCCCCTGCTGCTATTTCAAAAAAGCACCGATTGAAATTTGCAATGAGCCTAACCCTTAGCCATTTTTCCTTCCTTTTTTCTAACTTTGAAAGGGTATCTTCAATCTGCTCTAACTTTTAATCCAGGAGTTTGTTTTTGGATTTTGCACCTATCGTTGGAAATCTTATTCTGAACGCTATCCAGTGGAGAGTGTCTGATTTAACTTTAAGATCTTATGTGGCTTGTAAGATGGATGCAAAAATATCTGTTCTTTGGTACTCTTTGTACAACTGGAACTCTATTTTTCAGAAGGTGACAACAAAGTTTGAAAAGGGCTTAAAGAGAATTCATGGTTTTTTCTTTTTTTAATAAGTTTTTAACGAGCTCGAAAAAGTGATAAAAATATACTCATCACCAAAATGATTCATTTTGTAAATAACCTATGTTTTGCACATTTAAAATAAACAATTACAACCACTGCTAAAAAATATAGTCAAAACACTAAAAGTTTGGATTTTAGGCTCTAATGGGAAAAAAATAATATTTTAATGGGCCTAAAAAACTTATAAAAATCCAAAAAGTAAAAAAAAAAATTCCATTTGTGTTTTTTACCATTTGAGAGTGATTGAGTGCATTTTTCACCAAAAACTTTGGAGGTGGATTCTAGGCAAATCGTTAGACAATCTCTAGGTAAACGATCTCTCCGATGTCTTCATTTTCATTGATTTTATTTTTCATTTTACCATGTATTTAGTTTTTTTGGGGGTTTCATTGATTTGAAAATTTCCCTTGGGGTGTGTAGTTTCTCTTCATTGAGCCTGCACCCACCAACCTGATTTTTTACACATAAAAATGATATTTGTGTGGTTTCTAGGTCTAAAACCATGTAAATTTGCACTAGCCTTCAACGAGCATGCGCAACACTGAGGGCTTTGAAAAAACCATGAAAAACACCCAAATGTTTTGCAAAAAATCATCACAATGTTTTCTAAAGATTTTCCATGTTTATTTACACGGTTTTGATCTACAAAAATGGAGTGGAGAGAGAATGAACATGAAGAACAAGATGTGGCAGCTTTGAACCATCCAGAAAAATTAGAGGCTTTGAGAAACTGCAGCTTATTAAAATTTTTTACAATCTCAGGCATGAAGGCTTAACTAGATTTGTTGGAATGGATGGTGAGAAAATGGAATGTACAAGAAGAGTGCTTCCTGATTGGGGATCATAGACTCATGATAGATGTTGATGACATCTATTTCTTGTCTGGGGTCCCACATTGTGGAGTTAACATTTCTTTGTATGGGCATAGACGCGGTGGTAAAACAACTGCCACTTACCTAGTGCAACATTGTTTTCTTGGAGTTGAACTCAAAGACAGATGAATTGATATCAAAAGCATTGAGAGGCTCCCTTTTAGAGCTATCAACTTCAATGTTGAACAATCATGTGGGAGTGCATCACTTCACTTACTCACTAAGGCTGAGAGGCATATTTCCATAGAGTGATTGCAGCCTATAATATTTAACTGGTGTTAAGGGGTAGTTGTCAACTTGAAGAGGAAACTAACTAGAGTGAAAATAGGTAAACTTAAGAATTTTGGGTATTGTGCCTTTTGTTATCACTCCTCCGGATCTCTAAGGCTAAGGAAGAATCTAGCTGAGGTAACCACAAACTAATGTTTTGATTTGGTAGCTAGCCCTACCAGGCTAGAGAGGGATCTCTCCAAAGGATCACAACCAAGAGGGTTGGATGGATTAGGATTTTAGGCTAGGTATGATGTGCAAAAGTTGTTTGATTTGATTTGGTGGGGTCATTTCTGGATGAGGATATTAGGTAAAAGAGGCTAGGTCAGGGCAAAGGTAGGTAGGTAGGCTAACACATTATGGTTTCTTGGGATGGGATGATTCAGACACATGAGGAGCTAGGAAAAGCATGAAACACATGATTTTTTCCTAAATTGAAAAAATAATGACAAACTATGAAAACTTCCCCAAAATAGAGCATGTAAGATGATTTTTGTTTATCAATTTGAAAGATATCATACAATAGACATGAAATGGAATATGGACCAACAATACATTCATACAAATGAAACTGAAGAAAAAACAATCCTAGACAACCATACCACAGGTATCCCAAGGAAATAGTTGCAACTCATCTATTAATACTGGCCAAAATCTGATACAATAGTGTCTCTGATCACTAGTACAACATCCAACTGAGTCCAACCTTTGAAAAGGCTAAAAAATACAAGATATAGGCCTTAAAACAAACTCCTCCCAACCTCAGGGGTCGAATCCATGAGAGTAGGAGTAGTTCCGCCAAAATCTGAACCGATACCTAGAGTGTAGGGTGGTCAAAGTGACTCATTCCTAATTACAATGAAACTGATTCATTCCACCTCATGGAGTCTATTTACCTAATGAATTTACCCTAGGTAATAGTAAAAATACCATAATTACATTTACAAGATCAATTGCATTAGTAAAAATTTGATTTCCCAAGAGGAAAATAAAATCTAGAGAAAAATAACGAAAAATTAGGCAATTGATCAAACACGCAGTGCTAGTTTCAAATGCACAACCCCATCTTCAGACCCACTTTTTCCTACATTCCCAGTGTCCAAATTGAGCCCAGGATTTTTCATTGGAAATATTATCCTATCTAGTTTCCATATCTATCTTTAGTTTGCAAAATGGACTTGATTTGACCCTCCAAAAATGAATTCCCCCAATTCTAGTCAAACACACAATGCCAAGGTGAAAAAGGAGGCAAAACATTGATATTTTGGATGTTTTTTTCACCTTTTCACTTGCCATTTGTGCAAAACAAGGCTGGAAAATTTGTTTTCCTGCATGTCTTCCCTACTTTGAATCCAATGGTGGCCAAAAGGTGCCCAAACGAAAGTGCACTGCCAAGGGCATTGCACCCTTTGCATTCTAGCTGTCAAAAAACTGTGTATGATTACTTGAAAAGAAAAAAGACCTCAAAATTACCCCAAAACTTCTCAAAATTGGTGAAATGATTGCTGGTCATGTGGTTTGTGCATGGAGTCAGACTTCAGCAAGGATGTCAAGTATTCCTTCCTCTTCTTGATTGTTTATGGCTTCAATCTTTGTATTAGCTCTTCTAAGCTTTGCCCTTGCAATCTCGTTCCTTGTGGCATAATGTTTTTCCATCCTCCTTTGTATGTCATTCTCTACTATCTATATTCCTCCTCACTATAATTTATGTTCTCTTATTTTTCCATGGTGTCTTAGTGTCTAAAACCCTAAGGAGATGAATTGGGAGTCGAATATAGTTATAGGGAGTTAGGAATGGTATGAAGAAATTCAAAGAGATGAGGGAAGGGGTTTATGGTTTAAGGGAAGTGACAGGGAGTGAGCGTGTGATGGGATTTAGGATATGGAATTTTATTATTGGTTAGGGGGTTTTGGGAGCTTAGGCAAATGGAACACCTAGGTCTTAGGGTTTTGGGAATAAAGGGCTGGGAAGTAGTGATATGATATGGGGGTTGGGAAAGGATTTAATAATGATATGGGAAGGGAATAGAAGTACTAAGGAGTGAAATAGGAGGTTTAATTAGGATTTGACTATGATACTAGGGTTTCTAGCAAGGAAAAGATTAAATTTTACAATGACATGTAAAACACCACGAAATGACTTGAGGAATGCTAGGAGGGGGTATCTAAGCATTACTTACTTGCTAGAGGATGAGGACAATAAATCTTGAAGTTTTTGGAGCAATGGAAATTTTTTTGGAGGCTGATGAGCAATGTGTTCAAATGGGCAGTGCCCAACACAAACGCGCAGGGTAACACACAAACACACATCGTAAAACTGAAACGTGCCCTCCACTTTCTAGGTGCACAACGCCATCTTCAAACCATATTGTGAGTGCCTTCCCAGAGTCCAAATTGTGCTCATGATAGTTCGTTGGCAATATATGTCTCTTGGGTACACAGTGGACCTATCAAGCACTGTAAATGATCAAGTATAGGCCCTCAAAACTCACTTTTCCCACGACTGGTCAACAAATGTAGAATGAGGGTGAAAAAATGAAGTGTGCTCTTACAGGAAAATTTTGGAGGTCTTCCTCAACTCCAAATTGAGTTCATGCTATCTAATTGGAAATATCTTTCTGTCTAGTTATCATTTGAATCATCAAGTGAGTCATTTGGACACTCAAGTGAGGAGAAACATTGATTTTCCCAAGGTTACTCCAGAAATTAAAAAAAACCTCTTGTAGCACCTGTATTTTTGATGTTTCACCAAAACCTTAATGACTGTGTAAAACTTGAAGGAGGGTTTTCATCCTTTGCCTATGATGGAAAAACACCTCTCACTTTTGTCAAATTCATCTCAGTTTGGTCATAAACATAATTTGAAGAAAAACTAGCCCTATGTGTGGCAAATGATTTGTCCCGTGGAATGACTTCTTGAAAAATGATGGAGACATGATGTTTATGAGTTAGAATGGCCTCATACTTGTTGAAACGACCTCCATTATTCCTCCCCTGCTCATATATCTCTAACTCCATAGCCAACCCTAGCTTAGTGGAAGAGGAAATTAGGGTTTAGTGCTTGTGGAAAATGATGAATTGGACACCCTTGGGAAAAGACAACTCCCTTTGGAATTCACTTAACTTTTGAAACTTTACCCTTTCACTTGAATATTTCCTTTGAAAAATTAATCTTTTGATGGTCTGGCATGTTTGGAACACTGAGTTAACAAATTGGGAACCTTGTACTTATTACATTTAAATGACATAAAATTACAAAATTAAAATTAAAAATATTACATTTGAACTAAAAATTACATGATGAAATTAGCATTTATCTTTACAAATCGTCTTCACATGGTGAAGAGAGGTTACTGATCATTTTGACACTTGCTGGATTTATGCAATGGAGTGGAACTTTATTGAACCAAGAAAACCCTAATGACCTAATTAAAACCTTGACTAGATTGACCTTTGATGACATGACTGTCATGATGAAGACAAGTCATGACTAATGGTATACTTCAGCAAAAGGTGAAATGAGCCAACAAGGGGTAAATTTCTAAAAGGAGTAAAGGAAACCCTAATTCAACCTTCAGTGACCAAATTTTTGCATGATGACCTAGTAATGACAAAATTTCGGAATGGGACCCTAATATGATATGAAAAGAGGATTTTTGATCATTGATGGTAGTATGCAAATAATGACACTAACATTGGCCTTATTGGGGATTCCAGCTCCTTGGAGGTGTCAAGAACACCATAGACCAAGTGCCTAACCATGTGGGCCAATAAGGTCAAAATCTAAAGACTAACTAAATACTAAACACTTGACTCAATAAACTAACTCGAGACTGACTGAAAACTAACTGAAAAAAAGATGATCAAAATTGAGCTTATTCAACAAAAACTACTCTAACTGATCCATTCATCACCTGATCAGGTGAAATGGAATAGCCAATGCAACCATGTAAGCATTATGGCCGCGATTTGAATTCTCTGCAAGTGCTTGCTTATTAGCAAGAAGAGAGAATTACTGAAAGGAAAATCCTATGAAAACTTGAAATTAGATTGAATCTTGATGAAAATGCAAAGCATGAGCCCTCTGACTGACCTCAAAAATGATGTAAAGGGATTTTCATAGGAATACATATTGATTTCCAGCCCATATAATACATTACTGTTATGCTCTAGGTAGTCTTCGTACCTTGATTTTAAAATTTTCCTAACATTCGTGCTTTCTTCCCTTGATGACTGCAACAAGTTGACAAAAGGATCTTGAAACTCATGAATGACTAATTTTTCTTGATGATCAACAATAAAAAAAGAATATTCTTCATTACTATCCTGATATGACTGCAAATTTTTGGATGAGCTTTGTAATGAGACTTCTATTGAAAATGACAGAGAAACTGGTTGTCCGATCAAGTTTATATTAACACTCTTTTCAAGCTCATAGTTAGGTATTGGAGAAGGAATTTTATTGCAGATATCATCCAACACATGAGATATAGGGTCATGAAAAACTTGAAAAGGCTGTTGCAACCTATTTTCCATTGGTTCTAATGAGACTGCATGAATTTCTATAGGCTGATCATCCTTTGTTTTAGAAATATTATGAAAAATTTCCTTTAAATACTGAAATGCGTAAAAAAATAATGGTACAGAATCATCTTGCATCATTTGATCACATGTTTCAGCCTCCAAGCCTTCATCTGCAATTTGGGATTCAATGGAATTTGGTGGCTGCACATCTAGAGATAAGGAGGATTCTATGTCGCAAATGATTTCCTCAACTGTTTCAGGAGAAGGTTTATCATTTATAGTGTTGACCACTCGCTTATTTGATTTCTTATAGTTTTCTCATTTTTCAAATGAGGATAAACACAAGGGTAAGGATCTCTGACCATGAATTTCATTATCCTCTTGATTGTCAAGATCAAAACTTAATGACTATTGATTTCTAATTGCATCAAAGTTGTCTTTGATGAACTGAAATGAAGTAAAACAAAGAGGCGAAGATCCTTCACTTACGTTTTTGCACTTTCCTCCTCACTACCATAGCTAATATGCTTCGGCTGATCATTGTATTCGAGCTACTGAAACTGAGCTTCCTCCTCCCACAAACCAGCTGCTGATCGGTCTACAAGATGAGCTTCTGCTTGGAGAACATAATCATCATCATAGTGACCAAACTTTGGAAAATAATCAAAAGTAATGTCATAAAAAATACACATTAGATCAGTAGATTGTTTCTCCTTGGATTGAACTATAAATCCTTTCTCTAATCTATGGTAGGTGGGATTAGCAGGCAAGTGTTTAAGGCCAACAACCTCTTCCTTTTTTGGGATAAGTGGGTCATGGTGATCTTGAACAGAAAATTCATCTCTCACGGTGATCCTTTGCATCATTTCCTTCATTGTACTTACCAAAATATTGAACATTGCCTCTGAAGATGTCAGGTGCTCTGCAATGTTCTCCCTCTTCTTCCTTCAACTTTTCCCTTCTGATAAGCAGATTAGCCTCTACACCTACTACACTGTTCTGCATCTCTTCAAGTGTTGCAAGGTTCCTTTCTCTTAGGTGAAACTCCATTTCCGGATCAAAGGCATCTGGGTAATGTAAGAGAGCTAAGCTAGGAGGAGGTCTCATATTGGAAGGTATCGAACAATAGACTTGATTGAATCTAGCAAAAAACTCTTGTACTACCACCCCTAGCCGTCCTTTCAGTTGGTCATACTCTTATAGAATCATGAAATGGTTTTCTTTGACCACCCACTTGGCAAGGAAAACTTTTATAAATTGCAGGAAATATGAGATGCTTGCAACTAATAGGTTTTTGAACCAATTCTTGACTTTGCCTTGCAAAATAAAGACAAAACAACGTAATACTGACATTCTCTTCATCAAATTCAAAATGGTCAAGGAAAGTATCAAAATTGTGCATATGTCTCTCAATAGTGATGTTGTCACATTAACCATCAAACCTTGGTAGATATAGGTAATGACTTTCAGGGAAATCATGGAGTATAGGAGGTAAGATGAGTGGTTTGTATCTATTTGGAATTTTATGAGGTGTACGAGTATGTACAGAAGCTGTAGGATCACTCATGATCTCTTGAGGTTCATCAATTTGAATATGGTCATCATAAGATTCAGAAAAAGGGTCTAGACCAAGATCAAAGGCATATGGGGAATTTGTATTTACACCCTTCAAAGGAAAGGAATCCAATGGAGTTTTGTGATCTTTTCTCAAACATAATATACTTTGGAAAACATTCTGGAAATTATCAAGAAAAGAGGAGATATTTCATGATAAACAACATGATTTATTGAATAAAAGTCCAAGTTGAATACCTGATCTTCCCATTTTGTCCTTTCATATTTCTTGGCAAGGTTCATCCTCCAATGGTGTCTTTGGATTTGATTTCGAAACTGATTTGGAGTCACTAGGTGAATGATTTTAGCCTTCGTGTGTCCGTTCATTATCCACCATTATAAATTAGATCTAAACTTTGTCGTACAACTAGGGAAAATGAATATTTTGTTCCTGGTAATGGTGCCAGTATGTTATCACTCCTCCAGATCTCCAAGGTTGAGGAAGAGTCTAGCTGAGGTAACCATAGACCAATCTTTTGACTTGGTAGCTAGCCCTACCAAGCCGGAGACGACTCTCTCCAAAGGATCATAGCCAAGAGGGATGGATGGATTAGGGTTTTAGGCTAGGTATGATGTGCATAGGTTGTTTGATTTGAATTGGTGGGGTCATTGTTGGATGAGGATATTAGGTCAAAGAGGCTAGGTCAGGGAAAATAAGATTAGGGTTACAATCCATTAAATGGGGCAAGGTAGGTAGGTAGGCTAACACATTAGGGTTTCTTGGGATGGGATGGTTTCAGACAGGTGAGGAGCTAGGAAAAGCATGAAATACATGAATTTTTCCTAAATTGAAGAAATAATTACAGACTATGAAAACTTCCCCAAAACAAAGCATGTAAGATGATTTATGTTTATCAACTTGAAAGATATCATACAATATACATGAAATGGAATATGGAACAACAATACTTCATACAAATGAAATTGCATAAAAAACAATGCTAGACAACCATACCATAGGTATCCCAAGGAAATAGCTATAACTCATCTATTAATACTGGCCAAAATCGGATACAATAGTGTCTCTGATCACTAATACAACATCCAATTGAGTCCAAACTTTGAAAATATAGAAAAATACAAGATATAGGCCTCAAAACGAACTCCTCCCAACCTCAGGGGTCGAATCCATGAGAGGAGGAGAAGTTCCACCAAAATCTGAACTGATACCTAGAGTGTAGGGTGGTCAAAGTGACTCATCCCTAATTACAATGAAATTGATTCATTACACCTCATGGAGTCTATTTACCTAATGTATTTACCCTAGGTAATAGTAAAAATACCATAATTACATTTACATGATCAAATGCATTAGTAAAAATCTGATTTCCCAAGAGGAAAATAAAATCTAGAGAAAAACAGTGAAAAATTAGGCAACTGGTCAAAGGTGCAGTGCCCGTGTCAAATGTGCAGCACCAGTTTCAAATGCACAATTCCACTGTCAGACCCATGTTTTCCTACCTTCCCGATGTCCCAATTGAGCCTAGGATAGCTCGTTGGAAAGCTTATCATATCTACTTTCTAGATCAACCTTTAGTTTGTAAAATGGACTTGATTTTACCCTCCAAAAATGGATTCTCCCAAGACTGGTCAAATGCGCAGCCCTAAGGTGAAAAAGGAGGCAAAACATTGATTTTTTGGGTGTTTTTTCACCTTTTCACCTGCCATTTATGCAAACCAGGGCTTGCAAATTTGTTTTCCTACATGTTTACCCTGCTCTGAATCCAATGGTGGTCTTCTTTTGGCCAAAAAGTGCCCCAAAGAAAGGTGACATTCTAGTTGTCAACAAATTGTGTATGATTACTTGAAAAGCACAAAGACTTCAAAATTACCCAAAAAATTATCAAAATTGGTGAAATGATTGTTGATCATGTGGTTTTTTCATGGAGTGAGGCTTCAGCAAGGATGTCAAGTCTTCCTTCCTCTTCTTTCTTGTTTAGGGCTTCAATCTTTGCATTAGATCTTCTAAGCTTTGCCCTTGCAATCTGGTTCCTCACAGCATAGTGCTTTTCCATCCTCCTTTGTATGTCATTCTCTACTTTCTATATTCCTCCTCTAATCTATCTTCCTCCTCACTGTAATTTCTGTTCTCTTCTTCTACCATGGTGTCTTAGTGTCTAAAACCCTAGGGAGATCAATTGGGAGTGGAATATAGGTATAGGGAGTTAAGAATGGTATGAGGAAATTCAGAGAGATGAATGAAGGGGTTTATGGTTTAAGGGAAGTGATAGGAAGTGAGAATGTGATGGGATTTGGGATATGGAATTTTATTATAGGTTAGGGGGTTTTGGGAGCCTAGGCAAATGGAACACCTAGGTCTTAGGGTTTTGGGAATAAAGGGCTTTGGGAAGTAGTGATATGATATGCGGGTTGGAAAAGGGTTTAATAGTGATATGGGAAGAGAATATAAATACTATGAAGTGAAATTGGAGGTGTAATTAGGATTTGACTGTGATATTAGGGTTTCTATCAAGGAAAACATTAAATTTTACAATGACATTTAAAACACCACAAAATGACTTGAGGAATGCTAGCAGGGGGTATATAAGCATTACTTACTTTTTGGAGGATGAGGAAAACCAATATTGAATTTTTTGGAGAAATGGAAATTTTTTTGGGGGCTAATGAGCAATTTGGTCAAATGCGCAACACACAACACAAACGCACAATGCACAACACAAACGCGCAGCACAACACTAAAACACTCCCTCCACTTCCCAGGTGTGCAATGCTATATTCAAAAAATATTTTGAGTGCCTTCCCGGAGTCCAAATAGAGCTCATGATAGTTATTTGGATAGATCACTCTCTTTGCTACATAATGGACCTATCAAGCACTGCAAATGATCAAGTATAGCCCCTCAAAAATCAATTCTCTCAAGACTGGTCAAAAAGTGCAAAATGAGGGTGAAAAAATGAAGTGTGCTCTTACAGGAAACTTTTGGAGGTATTCTGCAACTCTAAATTGAGCTCATGATATCTCATGGGAAATATATTTTTGTCTAGTTATCATTTGAATCATCAAGTGAGTAATTTGAATACTCGAGCTAGGATACAAATTTATTTTCCCAAGGTCACTCTAGAAATGAAAAAAACATCTTGTAGCACCTGTATTTTTGACATTTCTCCAAAAGCATAACACCTGTGTAAAAATTGTAGGAGGTTTTAATTGTTGGCCTATGATGGAAAAAAACCTCTCTCATGTTTATCAAATTCATCTCTGTTTGTTTAGAAACATAGTTTGAAGAAAAAATGGCCCTATGTGTGGCAAATGATGTGTCCCTTGGAATGACTTCTTGAAAAATGATGGAGACATGATGTTTATGAGTTGGAATGACCTCATACTTTCTGAAATGACCTCCCTTATGCTTCCTATACTCAGATATATTTGATTCCATAGCCAACCCTAGC
This sequence comes from Pinus taeda, assembly GCA_000404065.3. Classification (NCBI taxonomy): domain Eukaryota; kingdom Viridiplantae; phylum Streptophyta; class Pinopsida; order Pinales; family Pinaceae; genus Pinus; species Pinus taeda. The sequence continues at coordinate 36,322 of APFE030032780.1, read as the reverse complement.
TTAGTGGGAGAGGAAATTAGGGTTTAGTGCTTATGGAAAATGATGATTTGGACACCCTTGGGAAAAGACAACTCCCTTTGGAATTCACTTAACTTTTGAAACTTTACCCTTTCACTTGACTATTTCCTTTGACAAAATATTTTGATGGTCTGGTATCTTTGGAACACTAAGTTAACAGCTTGGGAACCTTGTACTTATTACATTTAAATGACATAAAATTACAAAATGAAAATTAAAAATTTTACATTTGAACTCAAATTACATGATGAAATAAGAATTTCTCTTTACAAATCATCTTCACATGGTGAAGAAAGGTTACTAATCATTTTTACACTTACTAGATTTATGCAATGGAGAGGAATTTTATTGAACCATGAAAACCCTAATGACCTAATGAAAACCTTGACTAGATTGACCTTTGATGACATGATTGTCATGATGAAGACAAGTCATGACTAATGGTATACTTCAACAAAAGGTGAAATGAGCCAGCAAGGGATAAATTTCTAAAAGGTGTAAAGGAAACCTTAATTCAACCTTTAGTGACCAAATTTTTGCATGATGACCTAGTGGAATGACAAAATTTTTGCAATGGGACCCTAATATGATATTAAAAGAGGAGTTTTCATCACTGATGGTAGTGTTCAAATACTGGCATTAACACCTTTGTTATCTTGTTCAATCTAGAGAGGATCCTCCCTTCTAGCCCCACATGTAGCCATAGGTGGAGGAGGACCACGAGATCATCACATGATGAAATGGGTCACATTGATGGCACTCCACGGAGGTGGTGAAGGCCTAATTGTTTGATATACTCCTGATTTATTTGGATGGTTGGAATGTTAAATCATTATGATCGAGGACTTTCCATATCCAGACATGGATTACAAATATTCCAGATATTCCACTACCAATTGGAATACAATGGGGTGAGCTAGGTAAAAACTTCAGATTTTGGTTGTTTTGTGTTTTTCAATTTTTTATTTTTGGCATCCAAAACTAACTATTCGAAATGATCATGTAGATGTGGGCCTGGTGAGACCAACAAGACTACATTGATTCAACAAACGCAATGAGAATACAGGAGCTCCAACAGTACAAAACCCAGATGTAACCAAGGCTTTGTCTAAGCTGGAGCAGAAACTAGAGAGGTTGACCCTAGACATCCTAGATATTGGGATTGATGAATTGCCTCTCCATTATCATAGGCACACTGTGGGGGTTGCTAGACCGATTGGTTGCTTTCTATGATGAGTAGTAGATATTTTTTCCTTTGCTTTGATAATTGCATTTATTCATTAATATAATAAGTTCACCCCATAGCATCATAACATTATACATATTTACATAATTATTCATGAGCATATGTAGCTATGTAGAAAGAATAACAAAATCATCATCAAGGTAGTGAAACATAAAGGAACAAGAGAAGAAAATCATGCATGCATAGAGACACCAAGATTGGTCAGAGACTAGGGAAAAACCCACTATGGGGAAACCCTTGCAAATATTCTTCTAATAGATTGTCATAAAATGGTTCAACAAAAGAGAGTACAATGATCCAAATCTTCACAACAACTAGAATATACAACACCAATCTTGCCAAGAAAGACAAGAAGCCAGACAATTAAGAACTAAGAAAATTATAGGTCCGATAGACCAATTTAGTCTCAATGGACGTTAACCACCATCACCATCATCATCATCATCACATGAAATACATCTAAACATCAAAACTATGATTCAAATGATTGTAATGCATTGTCACTGACTGTAGCCTGCTGCTGAACACTTCTATCACTAAGAGAGATCTTCGGAGCACTAAAATCTCATCGTGTAGTCTCAGTCACAAGGAAGAGGAGCTGTGTGAGCGGCTATGAAAGGTAGGGTCACTCTTTGTGAACTACATGATAGTGACTATGGAAGTTTGGTCACCTCCATATCATTATGTGCAAGCGACTGATGAGCCACATAAATGGGTAATTATATGGGCTCATCTTACCTCCTAACCTAGTCAAATCAACCATTCTCTTAGCTTATTGTATGATTTTCTGATTATATTTATGCTTATTGGGTGAGTTGAGTTAGTTATTATGCCATGTGGTCTAACATGTATTTAATGCAGATTATTGATGAATTTCGAGGTCAAAGTCAACAATCTAGTGGTCAAACTACAGTAATAACTCGAAGTAGATAGAGGAGAGGACTTATAGGAGGGAATCCCCCTCATTTATTGCTCCTCACTTCAAATTCCCCTTCATTCAGCTCGGAGTACAAGCAGCCAAATCATGCACTAGAAGGCAGTGGAGCAAGTGGAAGATGATTGATAGTTATCTCGAGTTTTGGGAGCCAAGCCTCCTTGATTTTAAGCAAGCTATTGGTAGCTTCATATGTATAAGTAGAGAGGCTTAGGGCCTCACTAGGGTCAACCTTTTTCTTGGGAAAACTTAGTTCAAATTTCGAGCTTACTATTGTATGACAATTTTATGTAATATTGCTATTTTTTGATAATGAAGATGGAATCCTTTTTGAGCTAGCACTGAGTTACCTTAGAGAGATGAAGATATTGGGTTAGGGCCCAATCCAAGTAGCCAAGCTTCTCTTTACTTGTATTTGTATGCTTTACTTCAGTTTTTAGATTAGTTTGTTGTTAGATGTATTTCTCTTATGGTTAAGAATAGGTTGCTTTTGATGATTAAGTAGCTTGCTTCCATTTGTGCTTTCTATAGCAGGTTAAGTAGTGATCAAAGAAGATTCAAAAGGCTAGCAATAGTACCTTGGCCTCTCTTCCTCCCTCTAGGACCATGAATTGAGTCAAAGACTCTCTTGCTGCCCCAAAAACACATATTTTCCTCATTCCTAGGACTTCTAGTGTTTGTAGCTCTCTAGTAGGTTGATAGTCGAGTTTTTCTTTGATTTAGATCTTCTTTATCATGTTCAATTCCTTATTTTCAATATTCCTTTTGCATGCTTTCCTTTCTCACAGCATTTCCCAGCATTTCCTTCTATACATCATAGTTTAGGCAATTTTAATGCAAAACTCTGGTTTTCCAAGGATGCATTCATTTCATTGGTTGCTTGATTTTCTTGGTTGACTTTCAGTTTCTATGCAGCAAATATCTTCCATCATTAGGCCAGCTTACTAGCAACCAGACCCTCGATCTGATCCATGACCTATAGGTCTCCCAAACCTCACCTCAATTCTATCCTAGTTTCCTTCATTTTTCATAGAACTTCTTCCTCTCTCCTTGAGCAAACCCAATCATCTTTCTCTTTCCTGGTGATTCATGATAGACCTTAGGCACCCTAAAACCTCATTCCAACCTTCATCCACCTTTTCCACCCACTCTCGCACCCTATAAACAACAAAAATGTCTCTCGGCCTCCCCTTGTAGGTCTCCTGTAGTTTCCCTATTTTCCTCCTATGGTTTTCTTGTGTCCTCCTGTAGTTTTTCCTGTAGGCTTTCTTTTGAAGGTCGAGTGTGGGAAAAGCCTCTAGAAGGCCACCTCAGACCTCCTAGGACCCATCCACACCATCCTACATCCTCCCAAGCTCCAAAACCGCCCTTTAACGCCACCTGTTCACTACCACACTCACACACAATAAATTAGATGCATGTTAAATTCACATAAAAACACATAAAAATCCAAAACATATTTTTTTCGTATTTACTTCCATAAATAACATGGTTAGATGTTTATTACTTCCTTGAGTAGGTAATTTCATTTCTTTCATGGTTTTCGTAGTGTTTTTGGCAAAATTAGAGTTATCTTGTTAATTAGGGTTTACTAGGTTTTGCTTCACATTCTAGTCTTTCTCCTTTCTGCAGTTAGAATAGCATATATAGAGTAATATTCCTTTCCTTTCATCACACCTAGAGCTTTTTATAAAATATATAGAAGTTGGCTTGAGCTCCTAGTGATCTTGTGCCGGCTGACCAAGTGACAACCTACAGTGAGAACTAGTACTTGTGCATATAGCACCAACGCTTCCAAGTTTGTTACGAACTATCGGGTTGATAAAAGTAAAGTTGGTAGCCCAAGAGTTGCAGCATTCTTGCTGTAATACTGGCGCTCACCACTTTTTGGCCCCGTTTTTGGGGAAGTGTCAGAGTATTCTGTGATTACTGCTTTCTTCTATTTCCTATTGCAACATTCTACTAATAGTTTATTTTGGCAAAAGTAGACTAGTCATTTATTTTCTTTCAATTCTGCATATCCTTGCTTTTCTTTTCAATTCTGCAAATTTCCATTCAGCAAGTTCATTCCAACTAGTTCAATTTGTTTTGTTCAATTACAATTTCAATTTTTACAAGTACTTTCAGTGCGGGGAAAAGGAAGCAAAAAACCAACCAAAAATATTTCTTTCCATGCCTCGTAGGAGTAGATAACTTAGGAAAATATTTTCCCAACATCCCCACTGCTTCACACAGCCAACCTTCTCTCTTCTTTAGTGGCTGCAATCAAGAAGAACCCTTAGGTGAATAGCTAGACATATTTGAATAACCTATAGGGGAAGAAGAAGAAGAAAACATTCGTCTAGAGCCAATGGCTGAAAACAGAAATGTTGGGGGAAATGGAGAAAGAATAAGGGTACCTTCCCCATTCAAGAGATCAATGGGGACAAAAAAATGAAGAATATAAGTCCTTCATCCCTACCTCACTTCCATGGTTTGACTACAGAATATCTTGACACCTTCTTGTTCAAGTTTGTTGTCATCTGTCGAACTTATGACTATGCAAAAGACGGGCAAAAGTTGAAACTTTTCCCTCCTACTCTCAAGGATGCAGCACTGTGCTGGTTCATGGGATTACCTGGCAATAGCATCACAACTTGGGCTCAGATGCAGTAGGCCTTCAACAACAAGTATCGAGACTATTTTATGTCAAAAGATACTAAGGAAGAAATCTTTAGAATGATCATAGGAAGTGATGAGTCCCTGGAAGACTATGAAGAGAGGTTCCAGCTCAGTTACAAAAGGGACAGGTGTACACTTGACCCCGAGTCTCTGAAGTTGGTCTTGCTCAGGGGAATTCGGGAAGACCTTTTAGACACCCTCCATCTATTGGCCAAGGGAGACATCTACCAACTATCCTATGAGGACATAAAGGTTGTTTTTAGAAACCATTCTAGAGCAGCCAGAAAGAAAGGTAGGGGAAGTCAACCCATAGCTAATACCTCTTCTTCCAATTCATCCATTAAAGGTGAAATTGGAAACACGCTAGAAGACTTCAAGAGTGAGATGCTACAGACTCTTGCCATGCAAATGGATACCTTACATACCAAAAGAAAACAAGAGGAAGCAGAGAGGGCTTTGGCCATTTTTTGTCCTAGATGCACCAGGATTTGTTCAATTTTTGAAGAAGATCATTCTACAGATAAGTGCCCTTCCTTGCCCGGACTTAAAGATATATACCAAGGGGCTGAAGGAGTCACTGAATATATCTATTACATAAACCAAAGGAGGCCACATGGACCTAGACCATACCAGCAAGGGATGCAAGGGAGATCTCAGGCATACTACAACCCCAACCAAGTCACCTCCATACCTTCTTGGGCCCCCCCTGCTCATCCTTCCTGGTCCACGCCTCCTCCCTGGTCCTTCAGATCTCAATATCATGCCCAACCAACCACCCATTCATTTCAATCCTATGCTCAACCGCAACCTTAGTGGAATGCATCTCATTAGGTGTGGAGGCCCCAATACAACTCTCTTCCCACTTTTCTACCTCCAAGACCTACCCAAACACAACCATTACCTTCTGCTCCACTAAGGCAACCCCAAATGCCTTCCCAGCCAAATCTAAATCCGAGCAACCGACAGGCTCAAAAAGTGTATAGTGGGGAACCATCATGCCCAACTTATGCTATGGAGATTCAAGAAATTAACTTGTGATCCAAGAAAGTTCTCCCAAATAGCTAGCCTCCACCCAGGGAGGTTGAGGAAGATAAAGAGGAAGGTGAACCTAAAGCAAATCCACCCTTTCCTGAGAGACTATCCATGAAAATCCAACCTATCCCAGAAGAGGCAGAACTCTTGAGAAAATTGAAACATTTATGTGTCAATATACCACTTCTCCAAGCCATAAAATATGCGCCTATCTACAATGGGTTGATCAAAGAGAAGTGCCTTAGGCATTGAAGGCACAAGAGAGATGCCCCAACCATCAATGTCATAGGACAACTGTCCAACCTGATGTTGGGGCGGATAATTTGTCCAAAATATCTGGACCCTAGAAGCCTAGTAGTTGATGTCCACATCAATGGCACAATGGTCCCATATACCTTTATTGATCTAGGAGCTACCATTAATGTGATGACAAAGGATACAATGCTAAAACTTAACCTCCAAGGCTCCTTGAGGAAGACCACAATAGTGCTGCAGCTAGAAAACCGCTCCACAGTAACCCCTGAGGGGATTGTGGAAGATGTGATTGTCTCCATTGATTCTTGGGAGTACCCTACTAATTTCTTAGTTCTCCAGCTAAAGGAAAAGCTCAATGGGTATCCTCTCATTCTAGGAAGAGCCTAGTTAGCTACAGTCGATGCCTACATCGGCTATCGAGCTGGGAACATGACCATAAAGAACGGGCACATGTCCAAGTAGTTAATCCTATATCCTCCTGCCCAACCCTTTCTAGAACATGATCCACCTCTCTGGTTGGAGGAGGAGGATGAGGATGAAGTTTATTCTGCACCACTTTGTAAATTAGAAATCGCCATGAGGGGGAAACCGCAAGATGAGGATGACATGATTGAAAATTTGATTTAGAATCCACCTCTCAATGTATCACCATTAGAAGACATTGTAAGAGAAACCAAAAACAACCCCTCAACTGATCTTTGAGTAGCCAACTCCACTTCTCTCCATGTTAAAAATATAGAGTTCAACCTAGAAAGGACATTGAAAATCAATCCATCCCTATCTACTTATCTACTTCCCAGGAGAAAGAGCTATGCAACATACTAAGAAAACATATAGATGCCTTTGCCTGGAGTTATAAGGAGATGAAGGGAGTGCACCCTTCAGTATTTACTCATCATATATACATCAAGGAATATTGCAAGCTAGTCAGGCAACCTCAAAGGAGGATGAACCCAACACTTAAAGATATTGTTAAAGAAGAACTGCAGAAATTTCTTGATGCTGGATTCATCTATCCCATCTCTGATAGTGAATGGGTCTCTCCTTTGGTGCTAGTGCCAAAGAAAATGGTAAGTTTATAATCTGTGTCGACTATCGGGAATTGAACAAAGCCACTAAACAGGACCTTTTTCCTTTACCTTTCATAGATCAAGTGTTAGACGGTCTGGCAGGGAAATTTTTTTTCTCCTTCCTAGATGGGTTTAGCAGGTACAATCAGATTCAAATCAGCCAAGAGGACCAAGATAAGACCACTTTCACTTGTCCTTTGGGTACCTCTACATACCGGGTCCTTCCTTTTGGTTTGTGCAATGCTCTAGCCACTTTCCAAACAGCGGTATTGAGTATATTTTCTGAACTAGTTCATGATGCAATAGAAATATACATGGATGACTTTACTCCTTATGGCTCTAACTTTCAAGAAGATTTATCTAACCTAGGAAAAGTTCTAGATAAGTGTATTGAGATGAACCTGTCCCTCAGTCCGGAAGAATGCGAATTTTTATGACTAAAGGGACCATGCTAGGTCATGCAATATCTCAACAAGGACTGCAAGTGGACCCCAACAAAATTGCCATCATCCAAAGGGTCCCACCTCCTCAAAAGGTGAGAGATGT
>APFE030032780.1:0-13514 GCA_000404065.3 Pinus taeda | reverse complement strand
TTAATGAAATGAAGTATTATTTCCGCTGCATATTTGTGTATATGGTTATCTCTGTATTTTGTTGTGTTCCTGTTTAAATCCGGATCAGACCTGCTATGAGGAGAGGTCTGCTACAAAGAACTGATAGTCAACCAATAAGATCAAGCAAGCAAGGAAGTGAGTACATCTAAAAAACAGGATTTTGCATCAAACTAGTCTAAATTATGATCCATGGAAGTGAATGCTGATAAATTCTACAAGAAAAGAAAGCATGGAAGAAGACTTATTGCAAATACAGAAATGGGCATGGTGGAAGAGATCTAAAGCAAAGAAATAACCTTCTAACACACTTGCAAACACTAGAAATCCTATGGAGAAGCAAAATCTGTTTTTTGGGTAGCAAGAGGGTCTTTGCCTCAATTCATAGTCCAAAAAGGAGGAAAAGAGGCCAAGGCACTGTTGCTAGCATTTTGAATCTTCTTTCTATCATTGCTTAACCTACTATAGAAAACACAAATGAAAGAAAACTGCTAAACCATAAAAAACAACCCATTCTTAACCAAGAAAGAAATTCATCTAACAACAACTAATCCATAAACTGAAACAAAGCATATAAATACAAAAAAAGAGGAGCTTGACTACTTGTATTGGGCCCTAACCCAAGATCTTAAGCCCTCTGAGGTAACTCAGTGCTAGCTCAAAAAGCATCTCATCTTTATTATCAAAACAGTAATAGGATTACATGAAACTGTCCACAAAAGTAAGCTCGAAGTTGAGCAGAGTTTTACAATAGCAAAAGTACAACAAAAATATGACCCTAGTGAAACCCTCGGCCTCTCTACTTATGCAACTGAAGCTCGCAACAAATTCCTTAAAATTAGGGAGGCTTGGCTCCCAAACTCGAGATAAACATCAGTTATCCTCCACTTGCTCAGCTGCCTCCTAGTGCATTGATTTGGTTGTTTGTACTCCGAGCTGCATGAAGGGGAATTTGAAGTGGGGAGTAATAAATGAGGGGGATTCCATCCTATAAATCCTCCCCTTTGTCCACTTCAAATTATTGCTACCAATTGTCCATTGAATCTTTGACTTTGTCTTCAAAATTCAACAAAAATCTGCATTAACCACATATTATACCACATGGCATCATAACTAACTCAACTCACTCCACAAGCATAAATATAAAAAAAAAATGCAATAAGCTAAGAGAATGTTTGATTTAACTATGTTAGGAGGAAAAATGAGCCCATATAGTTACCCATTTATGGGGCTCATCATCACCCCCCTACTGAAGGTGTTGCTTATCCTCTGAGCAACTTAGTCCATCTTCTCATCTTTTATGGCCCTGCTGGCTTCTCTAGCATCCCAAGCTTATGATGTTGTTTCCTCTTCCTTGTCATAGAAGCCTGCTTTTCTATCTATCTCTTCCCACTACCTCTACTCTTCTTCTTCTGTCTTTGCTTCTAGCATGCCTAACAGTAGTGGTGGACTTAGTTTGAGGCCAATCCAATTGACTTGCAGCCTCTGCAATGAGTGCTTTTACATTTGCACTCTCCTTAGTGCCTCCTTCATCCTCATTGGGGAATGATATTCCCTAATATTCAGACTATGTGGTAAGGTGTTCCATCTCCTCATACATGCATGCACACAGTCATCCCCAATTAACCTTTCCATGTCCTCAAAATGTGCAATGGCCTGTGCTTTATCACTTATATATCTAGGGGAAATTTGAGGATTATTAGCAAGCAGCTGGTGTGTTCTGATGAGAGCCATGGGATTTGATGGCTCAACTCTGATCATTAATGGCTCATTCTGTCCCCTTATCATCAACCTTTTTATTTCTGTTGCCCTTAACTCTTCAGGGTTCATCCAGGAAGCCATGGCCATTAGTTGTAGGTCCCCTAGCCTAATATTGGGGTCTCACACATTCATGTCTATGAGGGCCATATTATGTAGGTCAAATTCTGCCATCTTTGCCTTATCTTCTACTATGCTTTGATCACACAGGTCCATAAACTATCTATAATCTTGAAAAGGCAGTGTGCCTCTTTGTGCCAAAGTCTTGATCTGAAATTGTAGCCATTGGTCCTTGAGGTATGATCCATAGGATTTTGCTGGTGTTCTACATTGTAGTGCCTCCATGGATAAGGTAGCCATGCATGCCAGCTGGGTCTCTTTCTCCTCTAGCTACCCGCTTAGCAATTCATTTTTAGTTTGAAGTTGGTTTCTTGCAATGGCTTCTCTATGTCTGACAGCACTTAACTCTTTGCCCATTTCTCTAAGTCTGTTCTCCATATGGCCAACATCCTCAACTCCCTTGGATTTCGCTATTTGCATCCACCTATGTGTTCTTATTCTTTCCTTCTCTAGTTCAAAGAATAGTGGAATTGCAAATGTTTGTGGAATTATCCTTCCTCCTTCAAGAATATGGTAATAGGAGGGAAGGCTATTGGGTCTCCTGTAGCTTTGATAGTGTCTCCTGTAGAACTGTCTGTGCCTCTTGTAGGACTATTTTGGGTCCTGTAGTTGCACTTTTTCCTTCCAGGTGGAAGATCTAGGAGTCCCTCTTTCATATATGATAGGGGTTTTAGAGGGAGATTCTTCCCCTTTGACAGTGGGTGAATCTTCAATTGTAATGGACACTATTGAAGATGGCTGGGGTTTCCCTGTTTTGATCCTTGTGCTTTTCTTGGCCTTGAAATACATGGAGGCCTGCCTTTTTCTCTTTTCTTTTGACTTAATTGGTGTGCTCAGGGCTATGAGGGCAGTTGCTGCCTCCCTTTCCAAGGTCTCAAGGGACCCTTCTCTTTGTTTTGCCTCTGCTGCCTCTTTTTCTCCTCCTTCTACCTCTTTTTCTCTCTCTGTTTGCTTTGCTTCTTCCTATTCTGTTTCTTCCCCCTTCTCCTCTTCTATCATAGTTTCTTCCTCTTCCTTTTCTTGTCCTGCTGAGTCATCAGTTGTTTCCCCTTCTCCCCCTTTTTTCTCTTCTTCAGCGCTATCAAAAGGATTGATATCATAGGTGAGGGCCTTTATGTCATCTTCTGTTGTCATGTTCCTAAATACTTCCCATGTTCTAGGGAGTGTGAATGTATGGAGGGATTCTTCCACTAAAATTTTGATTAACCCATGGTAAGGCAGCTGATCTAGACTTCCTGCCTTAAACTTAATGCTAGAGTCTATGAGGGATTGCAGGAGGAAATAGGGGATGTTGAGTTTCTGGGGTGTTGGACTGTGCACATATCTCAGCTCATGAAGGATTCTAAAATGGTAGCCATAGACTATGCTGTACCTCCCTTCACAGGAAATGTATTTGATTATTTGATAACTAACCTCATCCCAAGGGTATGGTATGCTAGCCCTTCTAATGCCATTTTATCTTCTACAGGATGTTCATTGTTTTGGAAGAAGTTTTTCTTGGCAACCTGTCCAATTGGTTTTTCATCTTTGCTCCAAGGAAATCCAAGAGGAAGGGTAGTAACCCTACTGATAAATTCAGGGGTTATCTCCATTGAAATATCTCTAAAAGTGACAACGGCATGTGTTATTGAGTGAGGGACTAAAGAGAGGGAAAATTCCTGGGCAATTTTCTCATCAAACCCTCAGAATTTTAAAAAAAGATTCATCCAATTTTCCCTTGTGAATATGGCCACTACTTGGGGATGTTCATGGAGCCTGGTGGAATTAGTGGGATCCTTCCTCATGAATCCTCCTATCACTGTGCTTATACCCCTTTTGAACACCAAATGTAGAGATGGAGACAATAATTTTGAAGAAACAGGAAAATAGAGGAAAACTTTGTTTTTTTTCTAAAACAGGCATAATTTTTTAATGTAATTCCTCTTCTTTTATGGACTCAATTCCTCCTTAAAATGATATCATTTCTTGCATATGCTAATAATCAAGGTGGGTATGCATGGAACCTACCTCCTCAAGCTAGAAATAGAGAAAAAAACCCATGTTTTCTTCTTAAAAACAGCTCACTGCCCCTCTTGTAGAACTGCCTGTACGTGCTCTTGTAGATAATGTCGAGAGTAGGAGGATGGGTGAGATTGATGGAAAATGATGGTTTCGAGGCTGTGGGGTGGCAAGGAGTTTGTTGCAGCTAGGTTTACGAGGAGAGAATGAGGGAAAAGGTGGTGAGAGTGCTCGAGGAGGAGTACTTATTACTTCTTTTAGATATTTCCGGTGATGGGGGTGAGCTAGCAAAAATGTACGTTGGCCATATTTGGACCGTTGGTCCCCACCTGCTTTGTCATCATGGTTCCTTCCCACAATCACCTCTCATTATTGCATCGAAGTTGACATACCTTCCACTACCTATCCTTGGTATCTTTCTCTGAGTTAACTATGTGCACATGTGGGTGACATCTTCAGATGAGTGCAGTCAACTAGATGAAGGTGGCCAAGTTAACTGGCCACATTTTCCTCGTTCAACCTCAACCATCTCATTACTCATGCATATCTTTCAATTACACAATTGCAAACAGAGGAGCGGGTTAGTCACTTACCTGTGAGTCGAATGTATGTGTTGTGAGGTATTTTGGCTCCTTTTACTGCTGCATGCCAGTGTTTCCCTTGTTGCATGCTCTCTGTTTTTTGATATGTGGCTGTTTGTCTTGTGTAGGTATCCTCTAGTTGGATCTAAGCTTTAGATGCCTCCTTCAATCCTCATGGTTGCACTTCTTTTTTTGTTGTGGATTGATTTTAATAGGATTAGCTGCTACAGGAATTCCTACAGGAGCTCCTGTAGCTGCTTCTCCCCTTGAAATTTCAACTTATTTCTGTGTTGGGGGTTGTGAGGATGATGCCAAAGATTTTGATGGAGATGGAGAGGTAATAGGTAAGCTGCAGGTGAGATTTGAGGTGTTGCTTCCTTTCTTATTTTTGTTTTTGTTTTTTTTCTCTTTTTACTAAAAACTGTTTTTTTTTCTGTGCCTTTTTGGGACAGGAAGAAAAAAATGACAATGATGATGTTATACAGGTGTGGAATGTATGGAAAGGTGGATTGATAGATGTAGGAGGATTTATATGTTCTTCATGAAGCTTCCCATCCCCTCAAAATTCTTTTTGGAACCCTTTTTGGTTCTTTGTAATTCCTACCAGAGCCTCCTGTAGAAAACATAGAGCCTCCTGTAGAACACACAGTTTCGGGAAAAAAGCACAGTGGGGTGGAAGAAAGGTTAGAAATGATGGAGAAATGTGTGGAGGAGATGAAATAGGTGCTGGTGAGAATGTCAGGGCTTTGTGGCATCTCCTCTTGCTCTCTGTGGTCCTCCTGCAAACCTGCAATGCACATTAAAACTTAGTTTTCTTTTTCTTTTTTCTCTTTTTTATTTTTTTTGAAAATAACTAGGGCACCTCAAGGAGGTTTTCACCCTAATTGCTTGCCCTGGGCACCTCCAAGGGAGGTTTTCACCCAGGGATCTTATTCTCTTTTTTCTTTTTTCTTTTTTTTTTACATCACTGGGCCACCTCAAGAGAGGTTTTCAACTCAATGATGGGACTTCAAGCGCCTCATGGAGGTTTTCACTTGAGTCCTTATTTTTTCTTTTTTCTTTTTCTTTTCCTTCAATGAGTGGGTGGAGTGGAGGCTAAGACATGCTCCACTACCATCACTGTCTTATTCAAATCTTTAATGAACTCTCGCTTGGAGAGAGGCTTCTTGTAAATTTTCAACCCATGTCCATTGACAAGCATGGGGATGGCTTCATCATCAATGGTTCTAATTAGGACTGAACCATTATCTTTGCATTTTTCCACAGTGTAGGGTCTCAACCATCTTTTCCTCAACTTTCCATTGAAGTATCTATACCTTGAATCATATAGAAGTTCCCAATCTCCTTCTTGGAATTACTTCTCCTTGATATTTTGTCATGCCATATCTTCCTCTGAAGTTGAACTACCTCTATGTGGAGAAGGGCCTACAATCTTTTTTCATCCAAGCCATTGAGCTGGAGTAACCTTTCCTTTTGTGCATGGCTGAGGTCTAGGTCTAGCTGAGCTTCCATCCTTAGTGTATCGAATTCAAATTCTATTGATAGCAAAGCCTTCTTCCCATAGACCAGTTCATAGGGTGTGGACCCTTTAGTGGTCTTCCATGTTGTGCTATAGGCCCAGGTGGCCTCAACTAATATGTTCGCCCAATATTTTTAGCTACTGCTCACTACCTTAGTTATAATTCCTTCCAAAGCTCTATTAGTGACTTCCACCTACCCATTGGCTTGTGGATGGTCAGGGGTGGAAGTCCTGTGCTTGATTTTATGATGTGTGAGCAGGTCTTCAATCAAATTGGAAGTGAACTGTCTGCCTTGATCTGTGATCAATTCTCTTGGATACTTTAACTTGTAGAATATGTTTTCTCTCAAAAACTCAACTACTTTTTTCTCAGTTTCTGCTTTGATTGCTTTTGTTTTTGCCCACTTTGTCAAGTAATTGGTGCACACAATGATGTATTATTTCTGTCTTGAAGGAGGGCTGGTAGGACCCATAAAGTCCATGCCCCACTTCTCAAATGGCTCAAAGGTCACTTGAGGTTGCATGGGCATCTCATCCTTTGGAGTAGGTTTCCCCATCCTTTGACATCGATCACATTCGCTAGTGTATCTCCTCACATCTTAATGAAGAGTGGGCCAATAGTACCTTGCTTGCAATATTTTGAAGGAAATTCTCTTTGCTGCAAAATGACCTCCACAAGGCCCATCATGAAAAGTCAGGAGAATATCAAAAACTTCCTCCTCCCTGGCACATCTTCTCAAGATCTGATCTGGGCCAAGTTTGAAGAGATTACCCCCAATCCAGGTTAAAGGGGAGCTTTTCCTTACTATCTTGCTCTTCTCTTTTGAGGATAGTTGAGGTGGAATCTGTGATGAAACCAAGTAGTTTGTTATATCAACAAACCATGGAGAGAGTATTGAAATAGAAAACATATGTTCATCTGGAATTTGGTCATCCACCATTCCTTCTTCACCTGTAGGCAAATTTACTCTAGACAAAAAGTCAACAACAAAATTTTCTTTACCAGGATTATCAATAATGGTTAGACCAAACTGCTTCAGTAAAAGCAACCATCTAATAATGCGAGCATTTACATCTGGTTTGTTCATCAAATATCTAATTGTAGCATGATCAGTGTGCACGAAGGTTTGATAGCCTGTGAAATAATGTCTAAATTTGTTTAAGGAATGCACAACAGCTAGGAGTTCCTTCTCGATCACTGTGTAATTTAACTCTGCCTTTGACAAATTTTTTCTTATAAAGTATATGGCATAAGAAAACTTTTCATCAATTTTTCCTAAGCCTGCTCCTATTTCTTTGTTCGAGGCATCTGTGTGAATGTGAAAGGGTAGGGCTTAGTTTGGACCTCTGAGAATTGGGGCAGTTACTAACTTGCTCTTCAAGGTATATAAGGCTTCTTGACAGTTTTTAGACCATATGAACTCAACATCTTTGCCTAAAAGGCCAAACAATGGAGAGGCCAGCTTACTGAAATCTTTAATGAATCTTCAGTAATATCCAGCTAAGCCTAGGAAACTTCTGACATCTCTCACCTTTTGAGGAGTTGGGACCCTTTGGATGATGGCAATCTTGTTGGGGTCCACCTACAGTCCTGGTTGAGATATTGCATGACCTAACACAGTCCCTTCAGTCATAAAAAATTTGTATTTTTCCGGACTGAGGGATAGGTTCATCTCAATACACTTGTTTAGAACATTTCCTAGGTTAGATAAAGCTTCTTGAAAGTGAGAACCATAAGGAGTAAAATCATCCATATATATTTCCACTGCATCATGAACCAGTTCAGAAAATATACTCAATACCGCTCTTTGGAAAGTGGCTGGAGCATTGCACAAACCAAAAGGAAGGAATCGGTATGTAAAGGTACCCCAAGGAAAATTGAAAGTGGTCTTATCTTGGTCTTCCAGGATGATTTGAATTTGATCGTACCCGTTGAACCCATCTAGGAAGGAGAAAAGAAATTTCCCCACCAGACCATCTAACACTTGATCTATGAACGGTAAAGGAAAATGGTCCTTTTTAGTGGCTTTGTTCAATTCCCAATAGTCGACATAGATTCTCCACTTGCCATTTTTCTTTGGCACTAGCACCAAAGGAGAGACCCATTCACTTTTGAGATGGGGTAGATGAATCCTGCATCAAGAAATTTTTACAATTCTTCCTTAACAATGTCTTTAAGTGATGGATTCATCCTCCTTTGAGGTTGCCTAACTAGTTTCCAATCTTCCTTAATGTATATATGATGAGTACATACTGAAGGGTGCACTCCATTCATCTCCTTAGGAATCTAGGCGAAGGCATCTAAATGCTTTCTTAATAAACTGCACAGCTCCTTTTCCTAGGAAGTGGATAGGGATGGATTGATTTTCAAGGTTCTTTCTGGGCCGAACTCTATATTCTTAACACGAAGAGAGGTTCGGTTGGCCACATAGAGATCAGTTTAGGGGTTGTTTTTGGTTTCTCTCACTATGTCCTCTAATGGTAAGACACTGGGGGGTAGATTTTGAATCAAATTTTCAATCATATCATCCCCATCTTGAAGTTTCCCCTGTGGCGGTTTCTAATGCACAAAGTGGTGTAGATTAGACCTCATCCTAATCCTCCTCCTCCAACCAGAGAGGTAGATCATGTTCTAGCAAGGGTTGGGTAGGAGGGTATAGGATTAACTGCTTGGACATATGCCCGTTCTTTATGGTCATGTTCCCAGCTCAACAGCTGATGTAGGCATCGACAGTAGCCAACCATGGTCTTCCCAGGATGAGCGGATACCCAGTGAGATTTGTCTTTGGCTGGAGAACTAAAACATCAGCAGGGTACTCCCAAAAATCAATGGATACCATCACATCATCCACAATCCCTTCACGGGTCATGGTGGAGCAGTCTGCTAGTTGCAGTATTGTCGTGGTCTTCCTCAAGGAGCCTTGAAGGCTAAGTTTGAGCATTGTGTCCTTTTTCATCACATTAATGGTGGCTCCCAAATCAATCAATGTATGTGGGATCATGGTGCCATTGATGTGGACATCAACTACTGGGCTTCCAGGGTCCAAATATTTCAGACAGATTACCTACCCCAACATCAGGTCGGACAATTGTCCTATGAAATTGATGGTTGGGGCATCTCTTTTGCACCTTTCTAGATGTCTAAAGCACTTCTCTTTTATCAACCTATTGTAGATAGGCACATATTTTATTTCCTGGAGAAGTGGTATCTTCACACATAACTATTTCAATTCTCCCAAAATTTTAGTTTCTTCTGGGGTAGGATGTGTTGTCCCGGATAGTCTCTCAGGAAAGAGTGGAATTTCTTTAGGTTCACTTTCCTCTTTATCTTCCTCAACCTCCCTGGGTGGAGGCTAGCTATCTAGGAAAACCTTCCTAGATCGCAGGTTAATCTCCTGAATCTCTACAACATAAATTGGGCATGATGGTTCCCCACTATATACTTTCTGAGCCTATTTGTTGTTTGGGTTCGTGTTCAACTGGGTAGGAATTTGGGGTTTCCTTGGTGGAGCAGAAGGTAATGGTTGTGGTTGAAAAGGTGGTGGAGGAAAAAGAGTTGGAGGAGAGTTATACTAGGGCCTCCACCCCAGATGAGATGCATTCCACTGAGGTTGCAGTTGAACATAGGATTGAAATGAATGAGTGGCTGGTTGGGCATGATATTGAGATGGGAAGGACCAAGGAGGAGTCATGGACCAGGAAGGAGGAGCAGGAGGGTCCTAAGAAGGTATGGAAGTGACTTGTTTGGGGTTCTAGTATGCCTGAGATGTCCCTTGCATCACCTGCTAGTATGGTCTAGGTCCATGCGATCTCCTTTAGTTCATGAAATAGAGTGGTTCAGTGGCTCCTTCGGCCCCTTGGTATACAACTTTAAGTTTAGGCAAGGAAGGGAACTTATATGTAGAATGATCTTCTTCACAGACTAAACAAACCTCTATAGAGTTCAATGGACATTCATTCCTAGGATGTCTCCTGGTGCATCTAGGACAAAAGATGGCCAAAGCACTCTTTGCTTCCTCTTGTTTTCTTTTGATATGCAAGGTATCCATTTGCATGGAAAGAGTCTACATCATCTCACTTTTGAAGTCTTTCAACATGCTTCCAATTTCACCTTTAATGGATGAATTGGAAGAGGAGGTACTGGCTACGGGTTGACACCCCTACCTTTCTTTCTGGCTACTCTAGAATGGTTTCTAAAAACAATCTTTATGTCCTCATAAGATAGTTGGTAGATGTCTCCCATATCCAACAGATGGAGGGTGTCTAGAAGGTCTTTCGGAATTCCCTTGAGCAGAACCAACTTCAAAGATTCAGGGTCAATTGTACACTTGGCCCTTTTGTAGCTGAGCTGGAACCTCTCTTCATAATCTTCCAAGGATTCATCACTTCCCATGGTCATTCAAAAGATTTTTTCTTTGGTATCTTTTGACCTACAGTAGTCTTGATACTTGTCATTAAAGGCCTGCTACACCTGAGCGCAAGTTGTGATGCTATTTCCAGGTAACCCCATGAACCAACACAATGCTGCATCCTTAAGAGTAGAAGGGAATAGCTTCAACTTTTGCTCGTCTTCTGCATAGTCATAAGTTTGACAGATGACAACAAAATCAAACAAGAAGGTGTCAGGATCTTCTGTAGTCAAACCATGGAAGTGAGATAGGGCTAAAGGGATTATATTATTCATTTTGGTGTCCCCATTGGTCTCCCTAATGGGAAAGGTACCCTCTATTCTCTCTCCATTCCCCCTAGAATTTCTGTTTTCAGCCATTGGCTTAGGAGGGATGTTTTCTTCTTCTTCTTCCCCTATAGGTTCTTTAAATATCTCTGGTTGTTCACCTAAAGGTTCTTCTTGATCACTGCCACCGAAGAAGAGAGAAGGTTGGCTATGTGAGGTAGTGGGGGTGTTGAGCAAGAATTTTCTTGAATGATCTTTATTCCTACGAGGCATGAAAGGAAATCTTTTTGGTTGGTGTTTGTTTTTTTTACGCTGATTGTATCTGCAAAACTGAAATGGATTGAACAAAACAAATTGCAACTAATTGAAATGAACTTGTTGAAATGAAATTTGCAGAATTGAAATGGAAAGCAAGGAAATGCAGAACTTGAAAGAAATTACTAGCCTACTCTTGCTAAAATGAAATTTGCAGAATTGAAAAGGAAAGCAAGGAAATGCAGAAGTTGAAAGAAATGACTATTCTACTTTCGCTGAAATAAACTATATAGTAGAATGTTGTGATAGAAAATAGAAGAAAGCAGTAATCACAAAATACTCTGACACTTCCCCAAAAATGACGCCAAAAAGTGGTGAGCACCAGTATTGTAGCAATAATGTTGCAACTCCTGGGCTGCCTACTTTACTCTTATCAACCCAATAGTTCGTAACAAACTTGGAAGCGACAATGCTATATGCACAAGTACTAGTTCTTACTAAAGTCTGTCACTTGATCAACTGGCGCAAGATCACTAGGAGCTCAAGCCAACTTCTATGGATTCTAGAAGAAGCTCTATATGTGATGAAAGAAAGGAAATCTTACTCTACAAAGGCTACTCTAATTGCAGAAATGAAAAAGACTGAAATGTAAAGTAAGCCTAGCAAACCCTACTTAACCATCTAATCCTACTTTTGTGGAAATCACTATGAAAACCATGAAATGAATTCCATTACCTACTCAGGGAAGTAAACAACATCTACTCACGCTATTTCTAGAAGTAAATGAGCAAAAAACATCTTTTTGGATTTTTATGTGAAATTGACAGGCATGTATTTTATTGAGTGTGAAGGGAAGCGAATAGGTGGTGTTCAAGGGTGACTTTGGGCTTTGTGGGGATGTAGGATGGTGTGGATGGGTCCTAGGAGGTATTAGGTGGCCTTTTGGACACTTTTCCCACACTCGGCCTTCAAAAGAAAGCATACAGGAAAATCTACAGGAGGACACAAGCGATCTACAAGAGGTCTACAGGAGGATGTCAAGAGCAGTTTTGAAGGTTTTGAGGGTGTGAGAATGGGTAGAAAAGGTAGGTGAAGGTTGGGATGATGTGCTAAGGCACCTAGGGTCCACCAAGAATCACTAGGGGAGGGAAAGATGATGGGGAGAGAGGAAGAAGTCCTATGGAAAAATGCAGAAAACTAAGGCAGATTTGAGGTGAACTTTGGGCAACCTGTAGGGCATGGATCAAAGAGAGAATGTGATGGCTGATAGGCTAACCTGCTGCGAGGAGAGATCTGCTACAAAAGAACTAACAGTCAACCAATAAGATCAAGCAAGCAAGGAAGTGAGTACATCTAAAAAACAGAATTTTGCATCAAGCTAGTCTAAACTATGATCCATGGAAGTGAATGGTGAGAAATGCTACAAGAAAAGAAAGCATGGTGATGAGCCCGAGAAATGAGTAATTATATGGGCTCATTCAACCTCCTAATTCAACTTAATCCACCATTCTCATTATTTTATTGCATGTTTTTTATTATATTTATGCTAATAGAGTGAATTGGGTTAGTCATTATGCCAATAAGTCTAATGTGTGCTTCATGTAGTTTTTTTGGTCAATTTGGAGACAAAATCAAAGGTTTAATGAGCACTTGGCAGCCAAATTCGTGGAAGAAGAAGGGAGAGTATTTGTAGCAACGTGTCCCCTTCATTTATGAGTCTTTACCTCGAATTATCCATCAAAAACTTGGAGCACAAGGGGCAGCCAAGCAAGTCAAGTAGGACTGTTGTTAACTGCAAGTTTTGGTAGCCAAGTCCCTAAAGTTTAGGAGGACTGTTGGGGTCCTAAATCTGTATAAATAAGAAGGCTTAGGGCCTCATTTCAGTTAGTCAGTTTTTAGTCAGAAGTTAGTCATATTTTAGTTAGATTGTAGTTAGATTTTAGTCAGTATTTTGAGCTTATTCTTATAGACAGTGTTTTCGGATGTAACTATTTTTTATTATTATCAATAAAGATGAATCTAGCTTTGCACCAGCTCTAATCTTTCTTAGGAGGCTGTAGCTCTTGGGGTTGGGCCCAACCCAAGTGCCAATACCTCCTTTGTGTACTTTTATGTGTTTTTGTTGCATTCATAGAATAATTTCTGTTATCTAGATTAAGATCTTGCTTTGTTACTTAGGTCATTTTTGATGATTGAAATAGCTTTTCATGTTTCAGATTGATTTGATAGGTTGGTAATAGAAAAGATCTTAGAAAAAGGCCATCAAGTAACCCTTGATCTCATCTCTCCCTCCTCGAGACTGTTATCACTGAAATATTTCAAAGGAAAAGGGTAAGGTAAAGGTTAATTGATCCTGGACATATTCATGAGATCTTGGTCGTGTTCATACAATTGGCATTTGATACAATTCTTAGTTTGTGCAAACAAACTCATGGTGGCAAAGATCATAAATCTTCATCAAAATCAAGTGAGGCAGTTCCTAAATTAAGCAAGGAAAGACACATCAGATGGATTAATAATAGGCTCAGACCCAGCATCAAAGTGATGAAGAGGCAAATTGAAGACTTGGAGATTCAACTAAGTAAGCGTG